>APFE030826203.1:149683-207933 GCA_000404065.3 Pinus taeda | reverse complement strand
AAATAACAAAGTAAACACTTAGAAGTCTTTGACATACACATACTTGAAGTTTGATGTCTTGCGGAATAAGACAAATAACTTTCTGCAGCAGAATAGATGATTATGTGTGTATGCAAGTTATGTATATTTGTTGTTTAACACTTTATATCAGTTTTGTTTAGCATGTCATCTTCAGCAAATAAAGACATCAAAATGATAAAGCAGTTCACCCCTTTTGGGCTACATCTGCTTGACCAAGCCTCTCCAACTAGGCTTGTCCTCTTGTATTAAAAAGGCTACAAAGGCTAATACAAGAATATTAGTGTCTCGAAAGACAGATCTGACTGTAAATACAGAATCAAAATATAGGAATTAGCTAAACATGCTCTTTCCCAAGCACTAAACAATGAAATTGTACCTGATACAGTACTTTCCCCAATTGGCCCTAGTGGCCCTTTAGACTTGCATGGAGAATTTCGAGGTGAAGATGACCTCAATTGGTTCTAAAACCTCTGCCATTAGACTGAGAAGGTTGAAAATAGCATACATAGGCTTTTGAATCACCAGAAATGGATGAACATAGCCCCCAAACAGCTCAAGCACTGAAATGGCCCTAGTGGCCCTGAAAGCTTCCCTGAAGCGAAACAGTGAAAAGAATACCTCAACAGGCAAAACGAGCTGTAGAAATGGATTCAGAATGCTGAAAACCTTCAAGAATGACCTTCATTCCACATTCAATGGATGCACACATGCCAATGCAGCTCCCAAACTGATCTGGCCCTGGTGGCTCCTGGAACTTCCACGAAGCTAAAACACCTGCAAACGATCTCAGATGACTATGAAACCTGTGCCAATGGCTTCAGAAGGTCGAAGAGACCCAAAATCCAAAAAACAATTCATCCAAAACGGACTTTCCTAGCCAAAGTTATGGCTATTTACTCCCAACTGCCAGTTGCCCCTACAAAAACTCCAGATAACTTTAGTTGGAGCCAGTTAGGCCCGCCAAATATTGCAGGTCCACCCAAATTTGGCGCTTTTCCAAAATTTCCGCCAGACTAACCATTATGGTTTGGTTGAACTGTAGTTATAATAAATAACATGTGAATGGTCGGCAGTTTTACCTCGGGTTTGGTGCCAAACCCTTAATGGCACAGTTAGGTGATCTGGTTGTTTGTCCCACGTTTGTGGCAATGTGACCACGTTTCACACATTAAACGGTGACCGTTATGTTTATGGCGCCGACGGTTTAGGGTGGAGCACAATGGTCCTAGCGGATGGAAATATGGTATGGGGGTTGGCCCCCTTCGGGCCCCACCCAAAGAAATCTTAAAACTCTTACCAAATGCATTCTGCCCATATATTAAGTTCCAACCATATGGCCTAACGGTAAGGTGTGGAAGTGTTACAAGGCAGGTCGTGTGTTCAAACCACCGGACCTCCAAAATTTTTTACATATGCACATATATATGCTGACGTCATCCCTGGCCACGTGGCAGTTTCTGATTCACTACCCAAAAGGAATATTCCAAGGAATATTCTGTGGAATATTCTTTTTTTAATTTTTTTGAAAAAATCCAAAAATTAAGAGTCATTGGGCGATTTTGTTTTTGGCATAACTTCTGCATACGGAGACCGTTTTTCGAACCGTTTGCGGCACCGAAATCAGGAGGATGAGCTCTATCCGGTCATTTAGGTTCGAATTAGTTCTGAGCACTTTCATTTTTGACCATTTTACGACACTTGTTCCTGAGCTCTTGATCATTGTATCTCATACAACCTGATCCACAATGGAAGAGTAGGCCAGGGTGTCTTCTTCTTCCAATGCAGTCTAGCTGATAGTCCTGCAAAGATGTGGTACGACACTTCTTGCATGACAAGCTTGTCTATGGAAAACTTTGGTAAAACATGCAGAGGCTTCTTCGCATTGTACATCCATATGAAGGTGCCAAAAGGTGAGGCATACCGACCCTCTATGTCGATCAGTTCCTCCATTGCTGCCTTCAACATGCAAGATGGATTTTGCTCAAATATCATCTTGTACACCGAGGTGAAAAAATGATCTGACAACTTTGTGCACAGAAGCTGCATTCGGAAAACAGTCTACAATAAGTGTTCACGGAGGTTTCCGTTGATGTCCATGCCCAATTCAAGCTCGGGAACTACTGACGGGCATAGATTGCATCCAAGATGTATGCAGATATGTAGGTTTCTACTTGTTGACTTTTGGGTGGTTTTTGATCTCCTATTACTTATTCGTTTAGCCTGTGAGACAACATGTCGGACCAGTTGCATGCTTTTCCTTCACTGGCTAGTTGGTCCAACGCGATTAGCCAACTCTGTGGGAAGGTCTCCATGCTCTCTTGGTCGTACAAGCGGCATGCAAAGATGAGAAAGTACTGATATGCCTTCTGCAGTATCTTCATCTTGTAAATCTGGTTGGGTGTCATCCTAAACTTGCCTATCTCCTTCACCCAGTTCTTCAAGATATCCCTGGAGTTTGCATTGTTGCTAGGTATATTAAAGGGTGTCTTCATGGTAATCACTAGCTTCGACAAGTGGTACATCTGCTCATAGTCTTGTGCCCTGAAGGTAGCAATCTTCCTCTCGCTGACACTGCTTAACACCATCATCTCGGGATCAGTGTGCGATATGATCCAATGTATCATGTCTACGCATAGGAACGTAGGAAACCCGCATGCAATCCAGTACAAGCCATACTTGTGAATGTTCACATAGACTTTGCAGTCTTCAAGATCTTCCCAAAATGTGCCTAAGAATGTACCATTGATCTCCTACCATTTCATCTTGATGTATTTGTCTATGATCAGCATGGTGTTTTTGTAACTCGACAAACTCATAGACACTCGCTCAACATCTTTTCCAGTTGCACTTTCATCGATGTCCTTGGACCTTGCTCTCTTGGAGGCCATTGATCCTGGATTGCTAAGAGACAGACAAACACCTGCTATATCTAGAGACATGGCGAAATGCATGGAAAGAAATCTGTCAATTAAAACCAAAAATAACTTGAGGACTGACATGCAACATACCTGGGAGACTATTGGCAAGGATTGCGCCATTTTCACTGGGAGGCTGGGAGACTGACTGTCAGAACTACGCAAAAGGCAGTCCAGACTATCAGGAAGCTGGTTGACTACTGGAATTGCGCAATGTGAAATCTAGACTAGCCTGCTAGGTGCTGAGACTGTGCAATGCGCAATTTTAGCCGGCAAGTCATGCAGGCCCAAGGACTGCATTGCACAATTTTCTGGGCCAGCAGACACTACTTCTCATAATTGCACAAAGAAAGTCTGGAGGACGTTGTTTGGCCATATTTGTGCATTTTCTTGTAGGAAGGCATAGCCTTCCCTCTCAGAATTGTGCAATGTTATTCGAGCAATGCAGAGTCTGAATCAAGGTTGCCCAGACCCGCCGACGTGCGACTGAAACATATGAAGATGTGAGTGCATGGTGAAACTAATTGTAAGAAGGAGTCAATGCTCATGCATGCTAACAACAAATGCAAGATTCAAAAAATGGGAAAACGTGCATTTGTGTGAAATGAGTCGCTGAATAAGCGACCATTCATGCAAAACAGTGTCATGCATGCGACAGCAGTGAGATGAAAACGAAAACTAAAATAGTGCTTATATAGGCTAACATGCATGCAAACAATAGCAATCATTCAAAAAAATCAAGTAGACAACACTCACACAAGCCAAAACACAAAAAGTGACAGAAATGCATCAAAAGACAAGTAAAGCGGACTTACTCGGAAATAACTGACTTGGATGTGTTGAAGACTCCTAGATGTATCGTGGGATGTCAAACCTCCAAGATCAATGTGAATAACGAGCTCTGAAGCATCAAATAAATAATTTTGAGGCTTATGACACGCATGCCACAAATCTAGGAAAAAGCGACACTTGGAGGAAAGTTTCTAAAATGATCTTTGCATATAACCTCCAACTGCTAAAAATAGATCCCTAAAATCTAGGGATGCTTTTTTTCATGTTGATTTTTTCTATTTCAGGAAAAAATAGCCCATGCATGCAAATTAAGTTTGCCAGGTCCCGGGTGGAACCGGCCAACCTGAAGGCACACGTAACAGCCTACTTGACTGAGAGAGGAATTTGCACTATTTCTGGGAGAAGCTAGGCTGGCTGTCCCAAATGGATTACACAATTTCTGGGAGGAGCAGGTGACTGCTGCCCAGAATTGTGCAATTTCTAGGCTAAGCTATAGCGTTGGGCTAGATTGCACAATTTTCCCAAGGAAGTCTATTTGACTGCATTGCGCAATTTCTGAGCCCAGCATATTTGCGCAATTTCTGGAGGGAAGGTTGGTTCCCCTTCAGAATTGCGCAAATTTCTGAGGGAGCTGCTCAGCCAGAAACTAGCTTAAGTCTGGAATGGCAACCTGTGAGGGGAGTGAAGCAAACTGACGGTCACAGGTTAGAAAGCTGCTGAAAAATAAATTAAGCCTATGTACTTGGCAGTGCAAGACATGTTGCTAAGGATGGTTGGTAGGGAGGCTCCAAAACAAAGCTAAGGAAAAAATTTGGAGGGTGGTTGTAGTCGCTACAACATATTCTCAACAAATTGTTTTTGAAATTTATCATTACATTTATATTAATAGAAGAGAAAGAAATTTTACATTTGACCAAAAAGATTAAATTTCTACCATTTCCTCATTGTTTTCCATAATAGCACTGTGGGTGGATGTGTCTATAACTATGAAAAAACTAAAGGATAGAGCAGTGAATACTGGCATTGTACCTAGCCAGTCATGCTACTATAAACTTAGACAAGTATGCTACTATATACTAAACAAAAATGTATATTGTGTATTGTATACATATGTGTAACAAAAGAGGAAAAAAGGTGGTCAATCCCAAGAGGAGCCCATTTCCATTAATAGGCTAGCATCCTGATTTCTCATTGGACTCTTTAGTCTAGAATTATGACTGGTGATGTGGTATTAGAGTTGGCTTGAGGGGAGTTTTGAGCTGGAGCATTGATGACTGCATGTCCTTCCTAGTGCTCATTTGACTCAGTGTCTGAGTTTGAAACTACATAGTGTTCCATGCGGGACAACTGAAAAATTATATCATCCAAGTTGTATATGATGTCCCTGAGAATGTGCTTGATGTCTTCCAAAACTGCAAAGATTTTATAGTTTTCTAGTTGTTTTTCTTTGATGACCATGTTGAGAAAAGTTTCCATTTGATGATGTTGAGTGATTGAATGAAGGAAATTGACCCTTCACCTATGAAACTTCATCGGATCTGAAATCCACTTGAGGCTACTACCTCCAATATCCAAGTCTGAAAAGTAAGCATGATCTTCAAATTGCTTAGCCTCTAGTTGAAGAATTTCTTTTCATACCTCCAAGGGCACTTCTTTGAAGTAGTTTGCAACTGATTTCCATCCAAACAACCCCCTGTGCCGCAAAAAAGAGGACACAGAGGCACCTCCTCTGCGGCTGGGAGCACGTAACCTTAGCACCATAAGAATCGTGACCCTGCAATACAAATAGCTACAACCTATGGTTGAAAGACTCACTTGAAAGGACCTACAGACAAGATAGAACAACAAGGGAAGAAGGTGGTATATGAAACCTAATGGCAACAAAATGACTTTAAAGCTTAAGTTGTAGTGATTTTCAATGACCCCATTAAAACCATATGGAGAAGGTACCTAGGTATCGGAATCTGCAAACCAAAACTAGACAAGGAAGGGAGATCCCTGCAGGGTCCAAGTTGTCTAGAACCGTTAAGGGAAGGATTGCAACAAGTTCAAAGGAATGTCCAGACCTAGAATTATAGAGAGAAAGAATAAAAAACATTGACCCGAAGGAGAATTAAACATCTTAGTGTGAGATGGGAGAAAACACAACTGGCGACGAAAAATTAGTATAGGAACCACCATCAACCCAACTTGCACAGGTATAAAAGTTAACCTAATCAGTAAAGAACCAAGACAAAATTTGAGAGGACCGTTCGACCTCAGGAAGTGTGATGCCCTACTCTATCTTATCATGCAAATTTTATTAGAGTCTAAATTACCTTAAAATATTGACTTATAATTATCAAGAAATATTGGTGCATACATACATTAGTGAAACTGTAAATTTATTACTGAGATAAATTTTGTTATTATTCAATTCCAAACTTACCTCCTCATATTTAAATTTTGATAGGATATGGTTTCCTTCCATTTATTCCAAATTAAATATTCATATCTCATCCCCAAAATGTCCTCTCAAATTTACTTGGGAGAAGACATAGTCCTCTCCAATTAATTACCAAATTATATATTCATATCTCATCCCCAAAAATGTCCTCTCAAATTTACTTGAGAGAAGACATGGTCCTCTCCAAATTAATTACCAAATTAAATATTCATATCTCATCCCCAAAATGTCCTCTCAAATTTACTTAGGAGAAGACATGGTCCTCTCCAATTAATTACCAAATTATATATTCATATCTCATCCCCAAAAATGTCCTCTCAAATTTACTTGGGAGAAGACATGATCCTCTCTAGATTAATTACCAAATTAAATATTCATATCTCATCCCCAAAAGGTTCTCTCAAATTTACTTGGGAGAAGACATGGTCCTCTCCAATTAATTACCAAATTATATATTCATATTTCATCCCCAAAATTTCCTCTCAAATTTACTTAGGAGAAGACATGGTCCTCTCCAATCAATTACCAAATTAAATATTCATATCTCATCCCCAAAATTTCTTCTCAAATTTAATAGAAAGAAGGTAAGTCAAATGTAAGGATGAAGGGGTAGTTATGACATTAATGATGGGTGGTTGACATGGATAAGAGAAGGAGGTATAAAGGGGGAAGGATGATAGGAGCAGAGGGATGTTTGGTCTGACTTTTGTTTTGGTTTGGGAGTGGTTTTGGAGGATTCATTTTGAGAAGAAGGGGGAAGGGAGAAGGGAGAGGAGGAGAATATTGTTTATCTTCGACGCACACTACATCTGGTTGGACTTGGGCTCGGAGGGCTAAGGAACTTATGGAGATTTCCTGGGCTAGGAATTACTTCCTAGTTGGCTGGGAGGTAAATCTAGTCAGTAGTCAAGAGGAGAATCCCAGCAGGATCAGGAGCTCAGGGGCATCTCAACCAGGCTATCGAAACATGTATTCCTATATTTATAGATTACTCATGTAAGTAATTGAAATGAAATGCTCACTATTTTATTGTAGGGAATAAATTTTAAAATGGTAAATTACCATCATTTAAATGTTTAAGTTGGAAATAAATTATTACCCATTTTATTGTATTTGAAATTAGAGAAATTAGTTCTGGTAGAAGACCCTAGGATGGAGCCTTACACGTGGTATCAGAGCCCAAATTCAAAATCTAGACCCAAGACCCACTAGACACAAATCTCCGCTAAAAAGTTTTTAAGGTATGTGCAACTGATTTCTCCACCTTACTCTCAACTCTGCTTCCCCTATGTATTAGAAGGTGATTCATACTCCACCTATCTAGTTGACTTTTCATAATCATTATAATAGAACATCAACACATGTGCTCTCACCAAGATTTAATATGACCAGAAACAAAATAATGCATGCTCATACAATTTTGGGCCTCAGTAAGACACCGTCTTCAACAAATGGCTTATATACTCATTAGGATGCAATTTCTTTTCTAACATTTCACCCATGAGTTTCTAAGCATCATTTATTCTTCCTGCTCTAAATAAACCATATATTAGGGAGTCGTAAGTTGTTGCATTGGTGCACAGCTTTTTTGGGCATTATGTTGAATATATCACAAGAAAGTCCCATTTTGATAGGGATGAAGCCTTTCCCCATCATTTGATCCCAAGGTTTACAAGTTATACTCAGCTTTTCTTCTCGACAGAGACCTCTAACCAGTAGACTATAAGTATGCTCATCAAGATAGCAACCACTCTCTATCATTTCTTCAAAAGTCCACTAACCTACAATGAAATCGGCCTTCTACAAACCACTGACCTGCAACCTATTCGAACTTGAAACAACGAACACTCACAAGGCCTCAAATAAGTCGAAGACACTGAACCAAGAGCCAAGTCAAAGTCCTTGCTTAAAACACAAGTGCCACGCCAAGCCCAAGAGGAGTATTATACTGCCCTTATTCTAAACGATTTGCAAAGACCATTTATGAAAGCATGGTATGACACCACATCAGGATTAAATCCCTTTCTTACCACCTCAGAGAGAAAATCACAAGCCTGGTCAGTCCTACCCATTTTGTAGAAGTCAATAATCACAGTGGTAAGGGTAATCACATCAGGCGTAAAACATCCCCTCCGCATCTCGTGGAAAAGCTCCTCTGCGAAGTCAGGATGACCTTCTTCCAAAATAAAAAACATTTATCAACACGGTATAGGTGACCATATCTGAAAAAATACCTTTATGTACCATTTCACTCAGCAACTTATAAGCAGTATGAGTTCTATGAAGTCTGCAGGTGCATTAATAAGTGTGTTGTATGAAGCAACATCACTTAAGCGAGCAACCTCCATCGTTGGAGACACTAGCAAATAGCCCTTGTCCAATTTGTTTGCCTTGCAGAAGTCATCAATTAGCACATTGTAACTATAGCTGTGAGGAATAATACCCTTACTTGTCATTTTTAGATCAGCCTCTGAGCTTCATTCAAATGGCCTTCCTTGCACTGATAGTTGATCAAAGTATTGTAAGTAACCACATCTGGAAAGCAGCCATTCCTCTCCATAAAGGGAATTATATGCAGAGATGTTAAAAGCAATGTCTTGATCATTTTGGTGAACAAATTATAGGCTGTGTCACCCTTTCCCTCATTACAAAGACTGTGTATCAATTTTCCACTCGCTGCCGCATCTGGTTCAAAACCCTCCTGTAGTATCCTATTCCAAACATCATAAGCATGCCACATTGTCTCTGCTTGCACAATCCATCAATTCGTTGTATTTCTTGTTTCTTGTTCTGACATACACATCGAATAAATATATTATAAGTCAAAATATCTAAAGTATGACATTTTCTACTCATATCAACATAAAGGTCACAAGAAAATTCAAACTCGTTTTCCTTGCAGAGCGCACATACAAACTTTGAATAGGTTAAAATAATAAATGAAAAGCCACCTTGCACCATCTGCAAATAAATTCTCTTCGCTAACTCAAGTTGGTTGCATTGAATGAGAACACCAATAAATTAATTATAATCTATACCAAAGGCCCTACAACCCAAGTTAATCATCCGATAAAATAACTCAATCGTTGTCTCTAGTAACCCAGCCCGGACATAGCCAGTAATAAGAAGCCTAAAAATGGACCTGTGAATTTCAAATCCTACAACATCCATCTCTTTGAGAACTCGCAACACTAAATCAAACTGTTTCCCATGTATTAGGGCTTTAATGATACTCTTATAAGTAAAATAATCGTGCTTGTATCCTTTTCTTGTCTACGAGAAGGCCAAATCCACATTGTCTTGAACCTTCAAAACCTGATTAACTATGTAAGGATTCAATTCCATATTTAACTTTCGAGCTTATTTTCAACCTCTGGACACCACTCTCCGTACCTGAGGACCTTGCATATCTACAAAGCAGACTGTAATAGAGGATTTTCTACGAATTGTAATACGACTTCTTAGCAGTGTCTCCTTCTAACGTTGTTGTCTAGAGAGGAAGAATCTTTGCGGCTTTTCTCTCAGGTTTTGGAAGGGTTCTGAAGCCCGGCACTGGGGTTCTGAGCATGCCCAAAGTGTGAATCGGATGAATTGGAGCTGAAATTTCTGCACATTTTGGTGCCTGGAACAAATAACCTACACATTTAAAGAAGTTGGAAAAGAACTAATAGATGTCCAGACCCCACATAACTCATGTGTCGAGCGATAAAAAAGTGTCTTTTTTAACTCCTAATTACCTTCACATTAATTGTCAACCCAGGGATGACTTTTTATTTCAATAGTGTACTCAGTCTGAGGCGGCTATTTATTCAAGAGTAATGTTATGAAAGATGTAGTATAGTGCTCAAAATACAAAGATAAATGGATGCTTGAAATAAAATCTACTTACAACAAAATACCTTGAAGCCTAAATCATTCATTTGGAAAAATAAGCAATGTATCAGTCAAGGGTCTAGTAACAATAACTCATCCCTTTGGAAACTGATGAAACCAAAAGTAATCAAGGAACAAATCGCCAATCTAGGGACTAGACAGCAAATGCCAATGCCCACTACAATTTCATATCATTCTGCACACCAAAGCAATCAATAACGTAAATAACAGAAAATGGAACTGCAAATAAGAAATGGAACGGCAAATAAGAAATAGAACAGCAAACCTGAAATAGAACAGCAAACCTGAAATGGAACAGCAAACAAGAAACTGTAACAGCAACTAAGTCTAGCAAGTAGTAACACCTTAGTATTATAAGATCAAATGCACTAATCATGACCTACAGGAATCAAATGGCAATCCTTCACTCCTAAGGACGGATTGAACAACACACCCAAAATGGAACAGCACTGATTAAGGATGAATTATAGAACAACGCTTGAAAACCATATATACACACGTCACACCTTAATGGTAATCTAAGCTTGGTAATCCACTTATCAGTCTTAGTTATAAAGAATACGATTGTATTTTATAATGGAACAGCAACATCAATAGATCCAACAATCGCAAGGAAATATAATCTCTAAGATGAATTCAGTAATACCAATTAATAAATGTTACAACACAGATACGCTGTAATTGAACAACAATACATTTTGTAAGGATCAGCAATGTTATATCAATGATTGAAAGAATATCAATGCGTTACCAAGTCAAGATGAATCAATACGACATTCCTGGCATTGAGAACGATATTACTTAGTTGAACATCAATCGAATATAATAGAACCATGATGTAAAATAACAAAACATATCAGATTACTGAATCACGCTAATGAGCAAACCACGCTTAAATCAAAGAAGATAATATACAGCAGCAGCGTACTCCACCAAAGGTTGGGCCCTCAGCCGCCAGCGGATGCTGTTGGGTTACTTCAGATGAAAAGAATGAACAGCAACTCTCAAATCAGGTATTAATCATTAAATGGTGAAATCATTACAACAGTTGAAGCTTTGAAACTTGCAGCATGAAACAATCCTTTCTTCCTCCTATCCTATCATGAATTCTTAATTCTAAATCCTCAATTCTCCATTCTCTTAGCCATCCCCCTCTCTCATCTTTGTTTTCATTTAAATAGAGAGATCAGAGAGAAGTTACAATAAAGATAAGTACAACATGATTTATATTACAAAATTGGTTTGCTTCTAACCAATTGATCAACAAGAGCAAGGCGAATTTGGCTTTGCAGCTGAGATTTGGAGGACGGCCGCAACAACAAATTTGAGAAAATCGTGCTCAAAGAACCCTGCGTTTCTCTCAATACAAGTCGAATTTGGGAAAACCGTTCTTTGCTAAAATTAATTGGGCCCGTTCTAGACAAAACCCATGTTCTAGATTTTCCAAATTCTTCTTCATTTGCTCAGAATCTCAACCGCAAAACTGTCACTTTTTATTCCACCGAATTTTTGAGTTGACACTTTTAATGGTCAAATCTTCAATCTAGAAATTATCTTGGAGGTTAAAAATGGTGAATAATGTTACAACTAATTTATTGAAACTATCATTGATAAAATCATGCATAATCATCAATTTATTAGAAATAAAGGAAGATAAATAATATTCATCCGTAAGAGCATAAATCATTTATAAAATGGATTTAAATGATAAATTATAACAAATGATATAATAGAGAAGAGTAAAAATGGATGAAATAAGTGTTACAAAGTGTTTATATTCATGGCCCAACATACCCCCACACCGAATATATTGCATGTCCTCATGTAACAAAAAACTGAATATATTGCATGTCCTCATGCAACCCAAAAACAAAACCCATGTGTTAACCAAGCAATAAAATTTGTTCATCTCAGCTCATGAAATGGATAGCACAAATGAATTCTTCCTCAATTAATGAATATTCAATTTTAGCAATCTTGATGAAGGCATAACAATTAAGTTGCAACAAAATATGATATAAATGACAGCAACCTTCACTAACCATTTTCCCAAAAACTACAAACCAGATTTTGTGGAAATGTTGTAAGTAAATTTGTAATATATGAATGCCTCTATGATCCAAATTCAGATCGTTTTGATGCACGGATCATGAGATATAAACAAAATGGTTGTAGGTGATAGTGCATGATTTCCGAAATTTTATGAACCAATATAACTTGAAATTGTCTGGGTTTGTATATTTAATGATACGTCTGTGTTTTCCAGAAATCACAAGAAGTGAGTTCATAGTTTTAAAAATATTATGCAAATCAATTTCTGCACTGAAATTGTATGCCTTAAATGAGAAAGAAAGCAAAATAAGCATCCATCATGCGTAGCAATTCCTCCCCCTCTCTGAAAAATTAGCATGGCCTCATGCGATGCTAAAAAACAAATTGAAGTGGTTGCTACCATATGTTGAATTATATGCTTGGTGTAAAACAATCATGGAATAAGGGAGGTGTTGAGAATGAATAAGAATAGTAATGGATGATAAAGAATAGGAATGACATGGTCATAAGAAAGAAATCAACGAAAGCAACAGTCCCCCAAACTGAAAGATGATATGTCGTTGAAAAAGGGGAAGTGGTAAAGATGTGGAATGAAGGATGATAAATAATGCTCAAAATGGTTTTCATTAAATTCTCCTAAATGCATAATAAATCAGAAAATTATGCTATTTTACCTCACGTTTTACCTCCAAAAGAAAAATGTGGAATGACATATATGTATTGGCAGTTGTTGAAGCTGATGTAGGCAGAGTTGGTGCTGAAAGTGATGCAAAAGGTGGAATCCAAGTAAGCACATCATGTCTGAAGAATTGTTCACGTTTACAAGTTGCTTGAGCCTCTTTCATTAGTTGCAATAGTGTGGTCATGCTATGAATAGAATTCTGCCCATACTTGTTGTTTTCCTGTAAACAAAGCACTATTTGGCATACAATGTTCTTGAACCCATAGTGTTAGTTTTGAATAGCAACAGATTAAGATGTATGCGAAAATTTCAATCAGAAAAACTTGTGTAGACAGGCAATAGTAATGTTTCATCAAATCAACAAGTTATGACAGAGTGCAATAATCATATCGCATGTTATCCCTAATGCATACATGCCCACTTCCAGTTGGAAAAGGGAGACCATGACCATAAAGCATATGAAAGGTGTTATGCTGACAGCAAGGCACAGGAATGAACAATACAACAGTAAATGAAGGAGAGTACACATATCAATGATAGGACAGCGAGAGCTATGGTTATAATGAGAGCAGAGTGTATAAAGATAGTTATGAATAAGAGATAGGATGCTTTGGATTGATGATAAGTTATGAAAAAAAAGAACGACAATATGGCAAAAATATGCTTTACTAACGGTATTCTAGCTGAAAAATGATGTGATTGATCAAAAAACAATTTCTCATGCATAAAGGTTCAAAATAGGGAAAAAAATTAAGGAAATAACTTCTCCGATAAAAAGAAAAAATAAGAAAAGAGTATTATAATGATAATTGACGATAAAATATAACTTCAATACCATATACAAAGCCTCTGCTACCAGCAAGCGTCCATAGCCTCGACAAGGTTGCTTTTTAACCCATATGAGCCAGGATCCTCAATTTATAAATGGAGAGTTCCAGTGTTGTTCTACAGAAGAGATCAGTGTGCTGGCGTGGTAACCAGATAACTACACTGTCATTCACTAGGATGTAGCAAAAGTGATTAGGTCGGCTCGTGATGAAACCTCCTGTTCCAAGGATAATTTGGCTATCCAATGGATCATAATCCTGGTGTGGTGGCCATAATGGGAATGTCACTTTGTTACAGCCTTAAGAACATGGTAGCCTGGCTCGTAATGAGACCCCCTATCCTCCATCTGCAAACAAAATTTTGTTGCTATGACACATTTTATGATAAAGAGAAAGAGGCTCAATACTCCTTAAGATTAGGGATGGTGGAAGAAGTTGAACATGTCAATAGAAAAAAATATACCCATAATCTCATTTATTACAGACAGAGAAGATTATAACCAGGAAGGGTAGAACCAGCACGGTATTAAGATGATCAATCAATATCATGCTCAACAGAAAACAATGCAGTAAAGTAGTATATAAAAAATTGTGTCCATTTTGAAAATAAGCTATCATCAAGGAGTCGTCTTGTTAAAGATCATAACATGAATGATATTAACTTGCTTCAAAAGAATCCATAATTCTTGTCCTCATAAAAATAGTGTACTTCATGCCATGAAAGAAAATCAGTAAAATGTGGTTGGGATGAACTAGGAATAATCCCACAAAAGGAAGAAAGGGTTGCTCTCAAAAATACTCCCAAAGTGTTGCTCATTTGAAGGAATAGCAAAAACACTCAAAAAAAGTGTTTTTTTTATAGGGAACAACAAAGGAAATGCACACCAAAAATAAAAAATACACACGAAAAAGTGTGAAAATGCAAATGTCGTTCCTTTGGAAAAATTAACAGCAAAAACACTCAAAAAAAATGTTGTTCCTTGTAGGGAACAACAAAGGAAATGCAAACCAAAAAGCAAAAATACACACAAAAAAGTATGAAAATGTAAATGTCGTTCCTTTGGAAAAAGGAACAACAAAAACACTCAAAAAAAGTGTTGTTCCTTGTAGGGAACAAAAAAGGAAATGCACACCAAAAAGCAAAAATACACACAAAAAAGTGTGAAAATGCAAATGTCATTCCTTTGGAAAAAGGAACAGTAAAAACTAAAAAAGTTTTGTTCCTTTAGAAAAAGAACAGCAAAAATGCAAGTGTCGTTCTTTTGGAAAAAAAACAACAAAAATCAGAAGTGTCGTTCTTTTGGAAAATGAACAAAAAAAACGCAAGTGTCGTTCTTTTGGAAAAGGAACAGCAAAAATGAAAATTGTCGTTTCTTTGGAAAATGAACAGCAAAAACGCAAGTGTTGTTCCTTTGGAAAAGGAACTGCAAAAATGAAAAGTGTCATTCCTTTGGAAAAAGAACAGCAAAAATGCAAATTCCATTCCTTTGGAAAAGGAACAGCAAAAACGCAAGTGTCGTTCCTTTGGAAAAGGAACAGCAAAAATCAAAAGTGTCATTCCTTTAGAAAATGAACAGCAAAAACGCAAGTGCCATTCCTTTGGAAAAGGAACAGCAAAAATGCAAGTGACGATTCTTTGGAAAATGAACAACAAAAATGAAAAGTGTCGTTTCTTTGGAAAAGGAACAGCAAAAACGCAAGTGCCATTTCTTTGGAAAATGAACAGCAAAAATGAAAAGTGTCGTTCCTTTGGAAAATGAACAACAAAAATCAAAAGTGTCGTTCCTTTGGAAAAGGAACAGAAAAAATGCAAGTGTCGTTCCTTTGGAAAAGGAACAGCAGAAACTAAAAGTGTCGTTCTTTTAGAAAAGGAACAGCAAAAACGCAAATGTCGTTCCTTTGGAAAAGGAACAACAGAAATGTGAAAGTGATGTTCCTTCGGAAAGGAACAACGAAAATGTGAAAGTGCAGAAGTGATGTTCCTTTCGAAAAGGAACAGCAAAACGTGAAAGTGCAGAAGTGTTGTTCCATTCGAAAAGGAACAACAAAACGTGAAAATGCAGAAGTGTTGTTCCATTCGGAAAGGAACAACAAAACGTGAAAGTGCAGAAGTGTTGTTCCATTTCGAAAAGGAACAACAAAACGTGATGTTCTATTTCGAAAAGGAATAGCAAAACGTGAAAATTGAACAACAAAATGGACAATCATAAAATGCAAACATGCAAAAAAAAACAAATTAGCTGTTCACGGCATTGATGCTGAAGATATGTTACAATTTGAATGAAGAAACACCTGAAACACAAAATATAAGAGAAATCAAAAAAGAAACAATATTTTATTTAAAAAAACAGTATGTAAATAAATAAATTAAAATACAATAGCTATGATATTATGGAAAAAAAATGATCTATTTGAAAAATGTTTTGGCAGCAGTGACAAGACATGAATCTTCAAATGGAGATCAATTTTTCATTTCTTCTGTTATGAATCCATTGGATAATGAGTAAGATGAAATTCCCTTGTTTAATTAAAATTTCTTTCAAGAATCACTTGTCCATAAATTGACTTTCTTTTTCTTCTAGGACCTGCAAAAAACGAGTATCTACCTGCAATAAAGCATTAAATCATGGAGAAAGAGATGTGCGTGGGCTCCCCTAATCTAATAATTATGCAAAAAACTAACAAGTGGTTACTCTATATAACAAATCCACAGAGAAAATAACAAAGTAAAATTTATTTGTCACCTGCGAGAGAGCAGTGGTTGACCATACTAACCAGCAGTGTTTTAATCAAAACTTCTTTGTTTTTTGTCCAAATTGAGTGATTTCAAAGCCAGATGAGAGCTAATTGAAAGGTGTATCTCCAATAGAAACATTTTTTAAAAATTCAATGATATTATATGTCAATTTTACTTAGAACAACCTGCATAACAGAGTCATTTTCGATTACCCCACTTAGAACAACAGTGAATGTTTTAAGCATAGATTCTTTGTTTGATGTCGGATTCAAATGATTCAAATTGTAAATGAAAGTAGATTCATTTATGTATCTCCAATAGAAACAGGTTTTGAAGAAAATAAGAATTTATAGGTGAATACTATAAGGAACGGTCGGAAAAACAGAATTTTAAGAGTGCTGAGTTACGATAGACAGTCAGCATTTTGATCATAACTTCCCCATACGACATCGAAAATGAGTGATTCAAATTGCATTGTAAACTAGATTCATAGGGGAATCTAATATAGAAATATGTTCTAAAAATTCATTCATTTAGGCTTCCAAAAACTGACTGTCCCAACTCTGTTTCTGAGTTGCCTGCTAAACACCCTGTCAATGTTTTGGTTCTAACTTTTTCGTTTCAAATCCAAATTGAGTGATTCAAATTGGATTGGAAAGTATACATCAAGGTATACTTAGGATAGAAACAGGTTTTAAAAATATTCATTTTTGGTCCCTCAAAACATGACTGTCCCGACTGTTTTTGCAGAAATTATATCAAGCCCACAAGCCAAAAAAATATGATATTGAAGCATTTTTTCAAATTGGTGATAAAAGTGAGTATCAGTATTTGTAGAACTATTGTTTCCATTATAATTCATCTACATACACAAATGAATTAAAAAATTATCACCAATATTGATTTGCATAGCATGTTGCAACAAAAAACAACTAGTTTTACATAAAAAACAAAATGCATTTATTTATTCCCTTATTTATTTTATTTTCTACGCTAACCTATTTTGATTTGAAAAATGAATATGACTACGTATATGAGTACTTCCAGTGGAGCCATTTTCGAAATAAGGCTTCACGTATACACATACCCAAATTTGAAAAATGCATATTAATGAAAATTAGGGTATAAGAAGCCAACTTCCCTTGAAAAAATGGTATCAAAAATTGTTGAAGCATAGAGTGATGTTGCAAACAAATGATGGAGTGAAACCAATCTTCAATGTATCCGTTACTTTCTTAATCTCTCATATCCATCAGATCATGAAGTTCTTGAGCTTTTAAAATGACTAGTTGATGCATCCTAAAAGAAACCTCATTTTTTCCCATAGCTTCTACAATTTTTGAATTTGAAACATTCTGAATCTCATTGTAAGTTTTCTCCATTGGTGCATGTGAGATAGAATGGGTGGGAAGGGTGGGTAAATTTTGTAGTTCAACATTGTAAGCATGTTGTATGGGTTTATTATGGTGAGGGTGTGGAATTAGTTGAGCAGGAAAATGTGTAAGGAATGGAGCATTTTGATGATGTAGTTGATCGGGTTGTGTGAACGGTTTTGATGGGCAAGCAAGATGTTGTGGAAGAGCTGGTGAAGAATATGGAGAATGTGCTTGTGCTACAAGATTAGGGAGAGTATTCATGCAATCATAAGGTGAACCATGCCAAACTTGTAGACAAGATTGATGGTTATATTGACATGACTGCCCTAACACATTAGTATTCCATAATGGATTATGCAAGTAAGAGAATGAAGAGGAAGTGTTTTGAACCATACCTATTGACCTTGTTGCAGCTTCCCCATCTCTTTGATATGCCACTTCCAAATTAGATAAGGAAGAACAACCATCTATGGTATGCTCCTTTCGGTCATGAGTGAAAAACACTTCATCAAATTCTTGATTTTTATGAACCTGCAAAACATCCAATTTTGTATTTAGAGAGCTAATAAAATCAACTTCAAAATTTTCAAATAAAGCATTGATTTCAGCTCTTATGTCTCCTATTCTTGTAACAGATTTGGAAAAGAAAGAACAAACATCTCTAGAATTCTTACCAGCCTTCGAGATTCCTCTTGAATACCTTATGCACAACTCACAAACATCATCATATGATAACTGAAAAACATCACCTTTTCCTATCAGATTTAAGAGTTCTAAAAATTTATCTTTGATTCCTTTAAGAAGTAGTGTTTTTAAGATCTCTTTCTCCAAATGCTTATATTTTGATTTTTGAAGGTTGTATTGAAATCTTCATTGGATTTGCAATAGTCTTGGTACTTCTTCAGGAATATGTTCTTCATGTCCTCCCATGATTGGATGCAATTCCCACCTAGGCTCATGAACCATCGGAGAGATGCTCCTTTTAGAGTAAGAGGAAACACTTTCAATCTTTGATCATTAGTACAATAATCATATCCTCTACAAAGTATTTCGAACTCAAATAAGAATGTATCTGGATCTTCATTTGCTAAACCATGAAAATTTGGTAAAGATGGGGGAATTATGCACATTTGTGTCACTCCTTCTAGATCTTTGATAGGAAATTCAAAAGTAGAAACGTGAGTCATTTCTTACCATAATATAAGATGTTTTTCATGTGTTTCTTTGAGGCTCCTTGTTCAAATGTTCCTATCAATTAGTTAGTGAAATGGGTGGTGCTTACTTCATGTGATTCGTTTTTCAAAATTTCTGTTTTTTCCCTAGTCATTCACACAAAAATTCAAACATCTATTTCTACTCTAAGTTCTTTAACAATTATGTTGGAAAGTGTGCGGGGGAGCAGGGCTTCTACATGTTCCATACGCAAGTTTTTACCTTCCGTTTTTAATACCCAATTCTTTTCTAACAGGCACTCATCAAATGCACACTACTCTTTAAAAATGACTACACTCTCCCCGACAACGGCGCCAAAATGTCGAGCGATAAAAAGGTGTCTTTTTTAACTCCTAATTACCTTCACATTAATTGTCAACCTAGGGATGACTTTTTATTTCAAGAGTGTACTCAGTCTGAGGCGGCTATTTATTCAAGAGTAATGTTATGTAAGATGTAGTACAGTGCTCAAAATACAAAGATAAAGGGAGCTTGAAAGAAAATCTACTTACAGCAAAATACCTTGAAGCCTAAATCATTAATTCGGAAAAATAAGCAATGTATTAGTCAAGGGTCTAGTAACAATAACTCATCCCTTTGGAAACTGATGTAACGAAAAGTAATCAAGAAACAGATCATCAATCTGGGGACTAAACAGCAAATTCCAATGCCCACTACAGTTTCAGATCGTTCTGCACACCAAAGCAATCAATAACGCAAATAACAGAAAATGGAATGGCAGATAAGAAAAGGAACAACAATTAAGAAATAGAATAGCAAACCTGAAATGGAACAGCAAACAAGAAACTATAACAGCAACTAATTCTAGCAAGTAGTAACACCTTAGTCTTATAAGATCAAATGCACTAATCGTGACCTACAGGAATCAAATGGAAATCCTTCACTCTTAAGGACGGATTGAACAACACACCCAAAATGGAACAGCACTGATTAAGGATGAATTATAGAACAGCACTTGAAAACCATATATACACACGGCACACCTTAATGGTAATCTGATCTTGGTAATCCACTTACCAGTCTTAGTTATAAAGAATACAATTGTATTTTATAATGGAACAACAACATCAATAGATCCAACAATCGCAAGGAAATATAATCTCTAAGATGAATTCAGTAATACCAATTAATAAATGTTACAACACGGATACGCTGTAATTGAACAACAATACATTTTGTAAGGATCAACAATGTTATATCAATGATTGAAAGAATAGCAATGTGTTACCAAGTCAAAATGAATCAATACGACATTCCTGGCATTGAGAACGATATTACTTAGTTGAACATGAATCGAATATAACAAAACCGTAATGTAAAATAACAAAACATATCAGATTACCGAATCACGCTGATGAGCAAACCACGCATAAACCAAAGAAGATAATATACAGCAACAGCGTACTCCACCAGAGGCTGAGCCCTTAGCCACTAGCAGATGCTGCTGGGTTACTTCAGATGAAAAGAATGAACAGCAACTCTCAAATCAGGTATTAATCATTAAATGGCGAAATCATTACAACAGCTGAATCTTTGAAACTTACAGCATGAAACAATCCTTTCTTCCTCCTATCCTATCATGAATTCTTAATTCTAAATCTCTAATTCTAAATCCTCAATTCTCCATTCTCTTAGCCATCCCCCTCTCTCATCTCTGTTTTCATTTAAATAGAAAGATCAGAGAGAAGTTATAATAAAGATAAGTACAACATGATTTATATTACAAAATTGGTTTGCTTCTAACCAATTGATCAACAAGAGCAAGGTGAATTTGGCTTTGCAGCTGAGATTTGGAGGACAGCCGCAACAACAAATCTGATAAAATCGTGCTCAAAGAACCCTGTGTTTCTCTCAATACAAGTCGAATTTGGGCAAATCATTTTTTGGGAAAGTTAATTGGGTCTGTTCTGGACAAAACCCATGTTCCCGATTTCCCAAATTCTTCTTCATTTGCTCAGAATCTCAACCGCAAAACTGTCACTTCTTATTCCAGCGAATTTCTGAGTTGGCACTTTTAATGGTCAAATCTTCAATCTAGAAATTATCTTGGAGGTTAAAAATGGTGAATAATGTTACAACTAATTTATTGAAACTATCATTGATAAAATCATGCATAGTCATCAATTTATTAGAAATAAAGGAAGATAAATAATATTCATCCATAAGAGCATAAATCATTTATAAAATGGATTTAAATGATAAATTATAACAAATGATATAATAGAGAGGAGTAAAAATTGATGAAATAAGTGTTACAAAGTGGTCGTATTCATGGTCCAACAAGATTGTTTCCCATGTATTAGGGCTTTAATGATACTCTTATAAGTAAAATAATCGTGCTTGTATCCTTTTCTTGTCTACGAGAAGGCCAAATCCACATTGTCTTGAACCTTCAAAACCTTATTAACTATGTAAGGATTCAATTCCATATTTAACTTTCGAGCTTATTTTCAACCTCCGGACACCACTTTCCGTACCTGAGTACCTTGCATATCTACAAAGCAGATTGTAATAGAGGATTTTCTACGAATTGTAATAAGACTTCTTAGCAGTGTCTCCTTCTGACGTTGTTGTCTCGAGAGGAAGAATCTTTGCGGCTTTTCTCTCAAGTTTTGGAAGGGTTTTGAAGCCCGGTGCTGGGGTTCTGAGCATGCCCAAAGTGTGAATCGGATGAATTGGAGCTTAAATTTCTGCACATTTTGGTGCCTGGAACAAATAACCTATACATTTAAAGACATCGCAAAAGAACTAATAGATGTCCAGACCCCACATAACTCATGTGTCGAGCGATAAAAAGGTGTCTTTTTTAACTCCTAATTACCTTCACATTAATTGTCAACCCAGGGACGACTTTTTATTTCAAGAGTGTACTCAATCTGAGGCAGCTATTTATTCAAGAGTAATGTTATGAAAGATGTAGTATAGTGCTCAAAATACAAAGATAAATGGATGCTTGAAAGAAAATCTACTTACAGCAAAATACCTTGAAGCCTAAATCATTCATTCGGAAAAATAAGCAATGTACCTGAGGACCTTGCATATCTACAAAGCAGACTGTAATAGAGGATTTTCTACGAATTGTAATAAGACTTCTTAGCAGTGTCTCCTTCTGATGTTGTTGTCTCGAGAGGAAGAATCTTTGCGGCTTTTCTCTCAGGTTTTGGAAGGGTTTCGAAGCCCGTGCTAGGGTTCTGAGCATGCCCAAAGTATGAATCAGATGAATTGGAGTTGAAATTTATACACATTTTGGTGCTTGGAACAAATAACCTATACATTTAAAGACATTACAAAAGAACTAATAGATGTCCAGAACCCACATAACTCATGTAGCCCGTTTCATTATAAGCTTGTTGACAAAGTATTCCAAAATGTTAAAACAGAAACACCAATAGAGAAGATTAACCTTAAGAAGTGGTGTAATTATCTGTGTGAGGGCAGTGCTGGAAACCGTCTCAGTCGAACCTTGTAAACAATTTATGCATTGATCATACCTGCATTAAGGCACAGGAAAATCTTAAATACTAATAAATATGAAACCCTTGTGGTGGTAAAACTTAGGAAAATTCTACAGCTCAAAAGCTTACCAAAAGATAGGAAACAAAAATAACAAAAACCTTGGTTGCACAATTGATATTGGTTAAGTAAACTCCAAATTCATCCAAGGAACAGACTAAATGAAGCTCGTGAAAACATCAATACTGACCACCAGAAGATGCAGTCTGTATCATCAAAAATTACCAAGGAGACCAAATATTCCCTAGGGTATTGAAGGACATAGTGTGGAGTTATGTGTATTTGACATGAAAAATTTTCTAGCTTGAACATATTGAGTTTATGTACAGTGCATTTTATGGCCGTTCATTCTTTGTCCAATTGGACCGAAATAAGTGATTCTTGTTAGGTGCTTAATGGCTCCTTCAGAATGGATTTTATATTCCATAAGTTAGCTTCTAGATTAGAGAAATAAATGTGACATCGTAAAATAGTCAATATAGATGGAATTATATGGTGGTAGGTTCAAAGATATATATATATATATAATATATATATATATATATATATATATATATATTATATATATAATATAATATATATATATATATATATATATATATATATTGTGTTCAGATTTTAACTTGAATTTCTTTAGTAATGCATGTTATAAGTTACATAGGAACGATTTTTTTTTGAAAGGCTAAAATGACCATCATCAAAACTTCCATGTAGTTAGAAATCAATATTAGTTGCACTTGATCCTTATGGCTAGTTTCATGCTATAGAGTGAACATGGACTTAGCTCATAATGCGAAGCTCCATTTGTATGTCATATTTATTAATATTTATATTAATGTCAGTTTATATTAATTTTAAATAGAAATTCCAGTTTTTCAGTGTTTTTTTTTAAAGGTGGAAATAACCAAAATATATTATTATTAATTAATATTATAAATTTAAATTTATGATAATATATTTTTATGTAAATAATTTGAATTGAAAAAAGAAAAAAAATTACCAAAACATTTAAATAATGTATGTGAATCAACTAAGAGTAGATAAGTCCTAAGTTGGATTAATGAGTCTTGTGTATCCTACAAATATTTGAACAATTCAAAATGGTGAGGACGCAAAGAAATCAAGGTCAAGGAGGGTAATCACAAGGACCTTCTACAAATAACCCATTACCTTCATCGGAGTTGACTCTCATCTTGTGTTCCCTAGAGGCGATTAATGAGACTTTAAAATGGCACCAAACAATTGAAGTGGAAGTAGAGCACCCTCCATCAGGGTTAGGAAATCTCGAGGGATCAAGAGACTCTGATAGAGGACTTCCAATTGAGGACATTACTAGGGAGCTCCAAAAGATTAAGCTCCCGGATTTTGTAGGAGGTCATGCCAGTGAACGTGCAGAAACCTGGTTAGAAAGAATGAGAAGGTGCTTCGCACTAAGAGATGATAATTCCAATTCAAAAGCTAAAATAGCAATATTCCAACTCAGATACAGTGCTCTGAAATGGTGGGGTAACTTATAGCATCAACTACACCTCACTTCAGACACAGTTACTTGGGAGCTATTTGAGGAGAGATTTAGGAAAAAGTACCTACCACCATATTATGAAGAACAGCAGGTAGGAGCCTTCCATGCCCTAGTATAGGGAAATCATACGATAGAAGAATATGAAATTAGATTCATGGAATTGGTCAAGTATGTCTCCTACATGGATACTAACCAGCACCAAGCAGATCGTTTTATTTATGGATTGAACCCTAAGATTAGGGCAATGGTGCGGATGTGGAAACCATCCTCAGTTGCAGAAGTTGTGGAACAGGCTCGGTATGTCGAAGAACACTTAGACTTAAAGGGTGGAAACAAAACCATTTTTCCATGCCAACCAAGGTTTATGGGGAAGTCCCCTCATACCTTCCCCGGGGGAGGAAGTTTGAGGCCACCACCATATGAAAACAGGGTGGTACCCAGAGCACTGATGGTGGGGATTTCAATGGTTACTAGTGCATCTTCACCTACAGCTTCAAGGGCACGTGCAAATCAAGTTCATACATGAGGAGCAACAAGTAGGGGTAGAAGTCACAAGGGAAGGAACTCTTTCCAAAGAAATCCACAGCATTCGTTTCAAGGTCTACCACGCATCACTTGTTGGGGATGCGGGGGACCTCATTACCAGCGTGACTGCCCTGAGTTACAAGGTGGTAACAACTGTAGAGAGGGAAAAGCACCAATGGGGGGGGCAGGGGGGGCAAGTAGCCACCATCGAATTTATGCAGCAGGTGATAACCAACAAGTTGAACACTAGTCTGTTGTGGTAGAAACCTCAAGTATGATAATAAAAAAAAAGTAAAAGTTAAAATTTTGTTTGATTCTGGTGCTACAAATAGTTTCATTTCACTAGTTGCATTAGAGAAATGTGGGTTGGCAGCCTATGAACACGATGACTTTAAACAAGTTGAGATGGCTTCTGGGATAAAACAAGTAGTAGGACCTAGTGTAGACCAATGTCAAGTAAACCTCAGGGTGTGTATGACTAAGTTGAAGGAATACGTCACAACATTAGGGACGTATGATGTAATTATTGGAATGGACTGGCTAGAAGCTCATCAAGCTTTGGTAGACTGTTTCAAGAAGAAGGTGATTTGTTTAGATGATGAAGGTAGGTCGATTGAGATTTTTGGAGTCAAGAGGGGAGTGTCACTACGATTCATATCCATGATGAAGGTAAAACATTGTCTCTGACAAGGTTGCAAGCTATATGTGGTCGAGGTTGTAAGTGACCAGAAAGGACTCTCCCTAGATCAACATCCAATTTTGTCAGAATTCAAGGATGTTTTTCTAGAGGAATTGCCTGGATTACCTCCTGTAAGGGAGATTGATTTCACAATCGACCTAAAACCTAGTGCAAAACCAATATCTAAGAAAGTTCATTACCTTGGGCACATCATTTCAGGAGAAGGGATTTCAATTGACTCGGAAAAGGTGAAGGCCATAATGGATTGGCTAGTACCAAAAAATGCCCATGAGGTACGTAGTTTTATGGGGCTAACAGGGTATTATCACAGGTTTATGGAAGGGTTTTCAAGGATTGCAAAATCCATCACCACATTACAGCGAAAGGGGGTCAAGTATGAATGGGCATATGAAAGTGACATTGCATTCACAGAACTAAAGAGGTTGTTACTAACTAGTGCACTGATCCTTTGAGTACCAGACATGGAAAAAGACTTCACTGTCTACACCGATGCTTCGACACAAGGATTGAGTGCAGTATTGATGTAAGAAGGTAGAGTAATAGCTTGCACATCTAGAGAATTGAAGAAACATGAAGAGTTGTATGCTACCCATGACTTAGAATTAGCAGCAGTGATGTTAACCTTGAAACTATGGAAACACTACTTCATTGGGAGAAGATTTGAGTTAAGAACAGACCATCAAAGCCTGAAGCGTCTATTCATTCATAGGGATTTGAATGCTAGACAAAGGCGGTGGAGCGAATTCATGAGTGAGTATGATTTTGAGATCTCATACATCAAGGGAAAGGAGAATGTGGTGGTTGATGCACTACGCAAGAGACCATGAACCTTTTCCCTAGTAGCCTTAAAGGTAAATTTAAGGGAACGTGTGTTGGAGAAACTCTTTGAAGATAGTTGGTATCTAAAGGTCATCTCAGTACTCCAGAGTGAGAAGTAGATAGAACGAAGTTTGAGGGATATGTCCTTGAACTAGATGAGCTATTAAGATTTCAAGGGAGAATGTACATACCTAAGGAAGGGGGTATAAGAAGGACCATCCTCAAAGAGTTACATAGAGCACTCTATTGTGCACATCCTGGAGTCAAGAAGATGTACGTGGACACGAAGAAACTCTTCTTTTGAGCAGGCATGAAGCACGACATATTCCAGTTTTTTGCCAAATGTCTTGAATGTCAACGAGTGAAGGCTGATCATCGTCATCCAGAAGGACTTCTACAACCACATGACATCCCTATGTCTAAATGGGAGGTAATTTTCATGGATTATGTTGTGGGTTTGCCACTCACTTCACAGAGGCACAATGCTATATTAGTTATAGTTGATAAATTGACCAAAAGTGCCCATTTCATTCCAGTAAGAGACACTTACGATGTTACTGATGTGGCACGAGTGTTTATAAGTGAAGTTATTCAACTACACGGGTTACCAACAAAGATCATTTCTGATAGAGACTCTCGATTTACATTTAGGTTTTGGACAAGTTTGCAGTCAGCACTAGGAACTCAGTTGAACCTGAGCACTGCATATCATCCAAAAACAGATGGGCAGACTGAAAGAGTACATCAGGTTATGGAAGACATGCTTAGGATGTACATCATGGATAATCAGATTCAGTGGGAAAGGTACTTACCATTGGTAGAGTTTTCTTATAATAATAGTTACCACAGTTCAATTCGGATGCCTCCTTATCAAGCTCTATATGGAAGGCCATGTAGGACGCCATTGAGTTAGGAAAAGTTGGAGGACCGAGTAATAGTTGGGCCAAAATTAGTTCAGGAAATGGAGCAACAGGTAAAGCAGATTTGACAAAGGTTAAAGGAAGCACAAGATAAATAGAAGAGTTATGCTGATTCACATAGGATTGATCACAGCTATGAAGTAGGGGACCAAGTTTTTATTCGTATCCGACCCAACAAAAGCACCATTTGGTTTGGGAAGGGGACGAAGTTGTCACCTCTATTCGTAGGACCTTTTAGGATCAAGGAAAAGATTGGACCAGTTTCCTATCATCTTGTACTGCCACCCCATTTGCATAAAACTCATGATGTTTTTCATGTATCTATTTTAAGACAATATGTTTCTGATGAATCTCACAAATTGGATTGGAAGGAATTGTAGGTCTCGGACAAGGAAACCATAGTGGTCGAACCATTACGCATATTGGACCGTAGGGTTCAACAGCTCAGACGTTGCATGGTGGACCAAGTTAAGGTCCAGTGAGACAAGTATAGCCCAAGATCTGCTACTGGGAGGATGCAGAGACTATACGTCATGACTACCCCTCACTTTTCGAGCATCTCTGATGCCCATTTTGACTTAGATAGCTACCTATGCTGAGGCTCTATTTTACAGTTCCATGTTATTTATTTATGAACGCTATGTAATATTGATGCATTTAGTTGGACATGTGAAACTACTTATATGAATCATTAGATGGATTTGGCATTGATGATGGAAATGTTTGATGTATGGCCTAATGTATGACTTACTTGGTGATGAATTATCTAGTGCATGACTTATCAGAATTATTGTTGTTTCATGTATGGCTCAAGTGGATATGATTTATTTAATTAATGACTTAGTGAAACTATGATTTATTTCCAGTATAAACTGCAAGATTGACACGTGGGTACTAGACTAAATAACATGATGTTTAAGATTACTTATATATATATATATATATATATATATATATATTGTTGCTATATAAATGCATGAATAAGAGCTAACTCGTAGATTGGAAAGAACTATATGATAGCCAAGATCTACTCTTCCATTGGGGGAAGGTCGAGACATCTCATAAGGAAAGTTATAATGTACATTGTTCTATTACATTTTGTATTTACTAGATATGCACTCTTATGACATGGGTAAAATATCAATGACAGTTGACAAGACTACCTGACTAGATTATTCGGTGACAAGAATCCAACCAGCACCCTAGTGTGGTCCATATTAGGGCATTGACCCTAGTTGTGAGGAGGGGTGGAGGCATTTCCCACCGTGTAACCTCCAAACTTGGAATCGTGGAAGGGCAGTGGTGGACACGCTCCCCTAGACGTGTGATGACAATTGTCAGTTTCCCGCTGGGGAAGGTAGGTTGATATAGTCGGTGTTTCCGCCATATTGATTTTATCAGCAGTTATATTGGTATAGTCGATGCCACCATATATAGCAGCAGATGATGGATAGGGTGGGAATGGAAGTAGGTTAGGAAGGATAGGAGGATATAGATCAGTTGGAGACTCTTGATGGGATGTGATGTCATTTTCTGACTTATCAAATTTTACTACTATAACTCTCTCTCTATTTTGTTATGCCTTACTCTCAAACTGCTTCGAACTCCTTGTATCTTTTACACTCTAACTTCAAGACGAAGTTTTCTAGAGGGTGAGTGTATGTAATGCTCTACTTAATTTTATCATGCAAATTTTACTAGTGTTTAAATTACCTTAAAATATTGATTTATAATTATCAAGAAATATTGGTGCATACCTACATTGGTGAAACTGTAAATTTATTACTAATATAAATGTTGTTATTATTCAATTCCCAACTTACCTCCTCATATTTAAATTTTGATAGGATATGGTTTCTTTTCATTTATTCCAAATTAAATATTCATATCTCATCCCCAAAATGTCCTCTCAAATTTATTTGGGAGAAGACATGGTCATTTCCAATTAATTACCAAATTATATATTCATATCTCGTCCCTGAAAATGTTCTCTCAAATTTATTTTGATAATATATGGTTTCTTTTCATTTATTCCAAATTAAATATTCATATCACATCTCCAAAATGTCCTCTCAGATTTACTTGGGAGAAGACATGGTCATTTCCAACTAATTACCAAATTATATATTCATATCTAGTCCCCAAAAATGTCCTCTCAAATTTACTTGGGAGAAGACGTGGTCCTCTCCAAATTAATAACCAAATTAAATATTCATATCTCATCCCAAAAATGTCCTCTCAAATTTACTTGGGAGAAGACATGGTCCTCTCCAATTAATTACCAAATTATATATTCATATTTCATCCCCAAAATGTCCTCTCAAATTTACTTGGGAGAAGACATGGTCCTCTCCAATTAATTACCAAATTAAATATTCATATTTCATCCCCAAAATGTCCTCACAAATTTAATAGGGAGAAGATAAGTCAAATGTAAAAATGAGGGGGTAGTTATGACATTAATGATAAGTGGTTGTGCTAGAAAAGGGGAAGAATGATGGGAGGAGAAGGATGTTTGGTCTTGTTTTTGTCTTGGTTTGGCGGTGGTTTTGGAGGATTCATTTTGAGAAGAAGGGGGAAAGGAGAGGAAGAGAGTATTGTTTATTTTAGACACATATTACATCTAGTTGGACTTGGGCTCGGAGGGGGAGGGAACCTATGGAAGTTTCTTGGGCTAGGAATTACTTCCTAGTTGGCTGGGAGGTAAATCCAGTCGGTAGTCAAGAGGAGCATCCCAATAGGATTAGGAGCTCAGGAATATCTCAACTAGGCTATCGGAACAAGTATGTATTCCTCTATTTATAGATTACTCATGTAAGTAATTGAAATGAAATGTTCACTATTTAATTGTAGGGAATAAATTTTAAAATAGTAAATTATCATCATTTAAATGTTTAAGTTGGAAATAAATTATTGCCCATTTTATTGTATTTGAAATTAGAGAATTTAATTCTAGTAAAAGACCCTAGGATGGAGCCTTACAGGAAGACAATGACTAAACTTTGTGAAAACAGTTTGGAAAGGATAGATTGAGAAATTACTCTAATACCCAATGAGCTCCCAAGATGGATGGAGCGCACAGAACACCAACCTTTGAAGGATAAGCAAAGAAACCAATAACCAAAACCTCCATCGAGACGGTCTTTGACCATCGCAGGGAGGACCTGAATGCAAATTCTCCTATAACTATAAGCGCTATGGAAATGTTGGAAAATTACATAAAGAGTTTTTGTAAACAACACCTTTGTCACCCTCAGTCCTTTGCTATGCAAATATATGGCAACCAAAACATGAGAGTATGAACATGTGAGTCCATTACTAGCCAAATGTAAAGAATGCAAGCACATACTTTTCTTGAGACACTTTTAACCATAATTTGCTCATTAATGAACTTACCTTCGTTGTTAGACGAGAGAGCAAAAGCATCCAATCTGCCATTAGAGAGGCATCCCATCTCCAAATTGGCACAACGGATGAATAATTAGACATTATACCAGACACAGGTATTTACACTGTATTGCAAACATTTAAAGCACTTCAAATTCCGCATTTGTAAACCTTTAATCGATATGAACTCCCGCCACACTTGCGTCTTATTCCACCAGATATAATGCTCATCGCTACATTGAGAACCACTACCTTGTTGGCCACCCAAATTTTGCTCATGGTCATTGTGACTAGTCTACCGAAAAAATACCATCGTGAGAGCTCGTTGCCGAAACGTCCCATAGTTTGAACATTTTGGGTGAAAAAGATCCCATCGTGGACTCAACACATTGATTACTGCTTTTATTTGGCCTTCGGTAATTATATTTATGAGATGTAACTAAACAAAATTTATGATCAACAGTCGTATTTAAAAAAGTGAATCGTTGAAATGTAAACCTAATAGATTTAATTTGAGAGCCGTTGAAATGTAAATAGAAAAAAATTCAATTACATTATTAGTGATATGACATGCCACATTCCTCTAGATATTAAGGAAATAATTAGAGTTTCTCTATAATCTTCTACTAATATTTAGTTATGTTCAATGATCAATCTCATTTCAAAGGCTATTTACTGATAATGCTGGGGAAGACTATGGAAAACTCTATGGGAGACCGTGGTTGCGAAGGCGAAAAAATATTTCATAATAAAATATAATATAATTGCCATAAATTTTTATTTCTTTGTGATTGGTCTTAAAAACAAAAGTTGATTTTAATTTATAAAATGAAATGTACAATAAATACGCCAAACCAATAAAAAAAATTATATTATATACATAGTTATTAAGAGTAATATTTTGAATTAAAGCCTAAAAACTATAATAAAAACCTGTATTTTTTCTGAAATTTATCATGATATAACGTAATATTATATGTGATAAATATTAAAAATAACATATAAAATAAAAATATTTTTTATTATCAACGGTCTATATTTAATTATAAATTATTAGGTAAATTAGGAAACCAAAATTTAAATTCTTAATGAACCAAACCAACTTTTTTTATAAAATAATATATTATATTAAATATTTTCCAAAAATATAATATAACATATAATAAAATTTTATTTCTTCTGAGGTGAATGGAATCTATGCAGATTCTTTCACCATGTATTTCTCATACAAAATACATTTTTTTTGGAATTCATCTATTATTATTTATTTTTCCGTAAATATATTCTTTATTTAAAATTAATAAAATAATTTTGAAATAATTAAATATTTATGATATAAAAGATTAAAAAATAATAATTAAAAAATATTAATATATCTAATATGAATGTATTACAAATTAAAATTTAATTAAAAATTTATTAGGTTTAAAATTAAAAGAATATTTATAAAAATATGTGTTTTTTTTTAAGATTTTTCATATTTGACCTTTGGTTTGAGGCGCTGTAATCTAGGGGCATCTAACCTATTAAAATCATCCAAGGATAGTACCCTGTTTGTGCCACACCACCTAATTTTTAGCATGTCTCCTCTCCTAGCACAGGGCACAACCACCCCCCGTGAGGTTTGGTCCAAGGTCGCCTTGCTAATAGGCTCATCCTCAACCAATTGTGTTAGTGAGACTTGACAAAAAAATATGTTAATTGTTACTTGATTATTATTCAAAAAATAGTTTTAAGTTATTGAAATAAAAAGATTATATAGAGAGAGAGATCAGTGTTGATAATATCACAGATATATTAACAACGATATTTGAAAATATGGCTATATTTAAAAAATATCACCATATTTTGAAATACCAAAATGTTTAAAATCTAGAAAATTTGATTTTTTATGTTTACGGATATTTTTGTCGATATTGTTGATAAGATGTTTTGAGAACCCTCGCAGATATTTTATTGATACCGATATTCTCAACGTATATATATATATATATAATAAATATATAAATATATATACATATATATATATACAAAATGAATATATCATAAAATTTTTAATGTAAATAGATAATAAATTGATTTATTAAATAAATATATTAAGTAAGATGGTAGATTAATCTTTAGAATATTTAATAAAATCAAAGATTAAGTTATCTCCAAATAATATTGTGTTCTACTGTGTTGTAATTAATTAAAAATTATTAATAAATATAATTTGAAAAATATATATTTTGATAAATATCATATATACATAACTATAAACAAAACTTTATATATAATATTTTTTATAAAAAATTTTATTAAAAATAATTCTCAAGTTTATAATAACAATAAAGTTATCAAGTTTATCCAGAGCATGTCCCATCACATAATTTTTATCCATTATTTTACAATTATAAAATATCCCCATAGCTAATTTAGGATAATATTAGATTCATTCGTAACATCTTAGCTTATAAAATGGATCATTACAATTATCCATTATTACAATTTATAAAAATCTCCTATACAATATTTAAGAATTAACATTTAAATTCATATCTAATCTTTTATTTATATATAATATAATATAAATATAATAATAACTAAATAAAATGTGTATGGAAGTCCAAGTGCCTCATTACCTAATTTCATATTATTAATACAAAAAAGTAATATAAACAAGTTGCATTTGAGTTTTTTTATTTAAAAAAAAATCAAAATTTTTATATTATTATATAATTAGTAAATTTACATCATTTATATTATTAGTTCTATTAAGGTAAGATGTTAGAATTGATTTTCTTTTCATCACTATTAGTTTAATATTAGCCAATACAATTTATAATGTTTAATTTTGAAAACTAAATATTTATTTTACAGTATTATTAAAAAAAATCAAGCATTTTATTAAACCATAATTTGAAAGTCTTAATGCATCCTTTGCACAATATAATGCCATGTAGATAACATCATCACATACTTTATGCCATAAATTGTGGATATGGTTTCAATATTCATATATGATTTTTAGATATTTGTGCAATGATTTTTAATTTTTAAACTATGTAGGAAAATCGTTTACAAATAAAATTCTTGAAAAGAGCTCATGTTGAGGTAACATTATATTGCTTCCCAAGTCTTTGCATAAAAAATAAATAGGAATAAGATGTAAATAAATGTACTTACCATAAGTTACTTCACACTATTATTTAAGTTTTCCTTAGCACTTATGTAGGAGGAAAACTCTAGATGTGTAGTTCTTGGCAAAGCAAGCTATAGGATTACCACTATTAATTTAGCATTGACCAATATAGGTTATAATTTTTATACAATTTTTCACCAAGTATAATTTTTAACTTGAGTAACACGGATTAAGTTGTCCTTCAACACTTGTTAAAAAATGATTGTGCTTTGCACTTTAGTACATGGAAAAATGTTATAGAAAAATATGATGTAGAGTGTATGAAATAATAGGTTAAATTAAAAAATAATAATAATATAATATAATATTCATTTAATATAAAAATAATAATAAATAAACTCAATCGATATTTCAAAAACTTTAATTAAGCTTGTGCGGAAGAGGGTTTCTGATCACTCGATGGCTCTCTTACTTTTGCATGGTCTTTGCATGTCAGGGTTTGGAAATCCCCGCACTCTTTCCTGCACTCAGATTTTGGGTATTCAACTTTTTGGCACATCGTCGCTCAAAAGTCAAGATCATGGTCACTCATTCCATACTATTTGATGGCATTTGCTCCCTTCAAAAATGGTGTCAATATGGTTTTTGGTTGCGATATAGTTGATCTCATATTTATTGTTTTTGTTGTAGGTTTGTTAAGGGACGACATGGAAGAGGTAGTAATGATGACTTTGATTTGTTTTCAAATGATGCCGAAAGCAATGGGGATAGATATGCACACAATGTTATAGGCCTTGGGGCCAAGGTTGCAATCTGTGAGTTTCCCTTCCATCTTATTAGCTTAGCGATTATAGGAGGGGTTTGGGGAACCCCTATGACACTCTTGAGTAACGAGAAGATAGGCTTTAATGTTTGTGTCAAAAGAGTTGGAGACCCTTTGTTGGGCTTGAGGCAATCTCAGATCTCAAGGGCCCCCATTATTCTAGGCTATTTTTTCTCTCGAGATGAGGGTTTTACATCATATGTAGTGAATCTTACGATCTTTGTGAAACCGATTTCAGGAGGTTCCCTTTGTTTGCAAGTCAAAACTACAGATCTTGTTTCCTCACTTGCAACTAGGATATGAGAGTTGGTGAGAATCCCATACGACAGTTTTTGACTGTTATAAAGAGGTCGAAAACTTCAAGATCCTAAATTTCTCAATGCTTACAACATAGTCAAGGATGCCATGATTTATAGGGTATCAAGAGTGAGAGGTGAATCAAAAGGGTGAGGTTTGTTCTCCTCATCCCAACCCAAATCCTTTAAGGATGTTCTAAAACTAGTACCTCCACCTCCAAACCCTAAAGATCTCTCTAGATCAACACTTTTGGTGGAGCAAGCATCGTAAACCCTTCTCTTGAAGTGGAAAATGTTATAAGTAGAGTCACAGTTGTAGATTACGAACGACAAGCAATTATTTGTCGTTTTAATGGTTTTTGGCCTACAACCTATCTTTACAAGAGTAGGTACACTAGAATTGGTCTCAGAATATTGTGCTGCATTTTCTGCTCAAAATGATTTTTTATTGTTCTCTTCAAAAAATTAGAAGACTGACATATGGTTTTTGATCAGGTACCCTAGTTTTGGGGTTAATCTAACCTCTCCTTTCAACCTTTGTTTCCTAATTTTAATCCACTCTATGTCGACTATGGCAACTCTAGTATGGGTAAGATGTGGGAAACTTACTAGGTTGCTTCATCAAAATTGACTCTAATATGATTGCAAAAGGAATCATCAAATTTGTTCGCATATGTGTTGAGGTGGAACTCAATAAAGGATTGTTGGAGAAAATCCTTCTCAAATGGACATGTATGGTTTCTTCACAACTAGTGGATTATGAAAACATTGTTTGGCGTTGTAGGACTTGTCAGCAACCTAGTCCCCTTGAGAATTTTTGCCCCTATTTTCACTTAAATACTAAGAAAAAGAACCATGGATGGCAAGATCCACAAGGAACTAAAGGATTTAAGACCAACATAGCTCATAATCAGGAAAACTCATCAAAATAGAAGTTACCTTCTTCCAAATTTGCACCTTCAAATTCATATGAACTTCATGTTGAGCCATCTCAATCCTCAACAAAGGAATCTCATCCTTCAAACAATATGGAAAGGGACTCGGCCATAATTTTGGAAACATCAATGAGTGGGAACAAATGTACCCATGAATCAAATCACTCAGACAATGACAAGGAAACATCAAATATGTCGAATCATTCGAGAATGGAAGTGTCTCAAGGAAATGTTGTCGTTTTCTTACATACATATGTTCGTAACAAACCTCGTGATAGATAGACGTCCGAAAGAGAGAAAAAAAAAGAAGGAAAAACCCATGAACAATCCTAGGATTTGAATACAGGAAGGAAGAAAATATATCCCTATATAGTGCACTTATGAAAAGAACAATGTAATTTGATGTTTAAAGGTAATACAAATTGATTTACTATAAATAAATTCGATTCAAATTTTTATATTGTAATGTTGTTTTTATTAATAAAATTATAGACATTATTTTTTTAATAAAAAAAATAACTTATATATTTCACTAAAATATGTTTACATATAATAATTGTTTTCATAACTGTAATATTTCAAAACACATAAAATAAAATTTATAAAAGTAAAAATAAAGCAAAACACACTTTACCATATAAATTAAAAAATCATTACATTTTTCTTTGTAAGCTCGGTAGACTACATCTTCATCATGTCCAAACTTATCACCCTGATAGGGGGATAACACAAGATTTGAACCGAATATTTTTTATTCGGTGAGACTTCATTTCCACAATCATTGTCAATTGAGCTACCCCAACCCGACAAAAAAAATTACATTTTAAAAACTTTATTCATATTTAAAATTAATTAATAAGTATATAAAAATTTAATACTTACAACAATCATATTAAAAATTAAATTAAAATTGTAAAGCAAATCAAAAGAAAAATGCCAAATACATATACATATAGTTATAAGTATCAAAAATTTAACAAAAGTAAAAATTGAATATTTTTGTATCGAGATATTTGAAATTTATATAAGTATAAATAATATTATTAAGAAACACATAAATTATATAATTCAAGATCTACCCAATTTTGAAAGAATAAAAAAATCTTAAATACAAACTTTCTTTCAAATTTTTACTAAATTAAAAATAATAAATATACTAATCTATAAAATAATTCCTATAATTTAATTATCTATTTACATAGTGTTACATATTACTCTATGTACGAAACAAGGGGAATGTTACATGACTCTGAGAAACAATGGTGCTATCACATATTACTCTACGAAACAAGGATGCCAAAATAAGTTGATATAAGTGATGCTAGCAAAATTGTTAGTTTCTCCCTTTAAATAATTTGGCATCCTTAACCTATATAGGAAGCCATACACTACATCAAAACAAAAAATGAGAATTCCCCTGTGCCAAAGATGGACCTCCACAAGACCTTAGAGAGAGTCAATTGGACCTACCATAGCTTAGTCCTCCTCCAAATCGGGTTGGGCTTGGAGGTCACAAATTTGATCATGGATTGTATTTCTTCTACAAATTTCTCCGTCTTAATTAATGGCCCACCCTCTATAAGGTTCTCTAGTTCCAGAGGCCTTAGGTAGGGTTGTGAGTTGTCATCCCTATTCTTTTCACTGGTGATGGAAGGATTAAGCCTACTTTTGCTAAAGGAGAAGGAGGATGGCAATCTAAAAGGCATAAAAATTGCTCATAATTATTCATCACACATTTTTTTGTGGATGATGTATTTCTCTTAGGAATGGGAACTGCCAATGAATGACAAAATTTTCACAATGCCATTAACCTTTTCTACAGAGCTATCAAAATGGAAATCAACTTGAAAAAATGTTCATTTTGTCAATTTGCAGTTAACCCATCTACTCTTTCAGATATCCACTCATTCTTTCCCTTGCAAGCCTTTCCATTAGAAGATGGTATCAAGTATCCTGGTTTTTTCCTTAAACCAAATGATTACCATAAAGGAGAATAGTTGTGGTTAATTCGAAGAGTGGAGCAGAAAATAAACCTATAGTGTTACAATTGGTTGTCATTGAGAGGCAAGATGATACTTGACAAATCAATGTTGGAAAATATTTTAGTATACTGGTTGTCTTTAGCAAAGATCCCCATTACTATCATCACGTCCATCAGACAGTTAATGTTCAAATTCTTGTGGAATGGAAAAAACAACAAGAGGGATTATATCTTGCAAATTGGACCTCTTTATCAATTCCAAAAAATCTTGAAGATTGGGGGTTCAAAAACCTGAGATGGTTTTCTAAATCGTTGGTCATGAGAGATCCTTGTAGAGGACTGTTTGGTGAAGACTTGTGGAGCTTGGTTATAAAGGAATAATATTTATACAAATAGTTTGTGGTTGACTGGATTAGAAGGCAGGCAGGGAAACGAGTCAAAAGAGGTTCTCCAGTTTGGAAAGCACTCATGGTTTCTTTTCCTACTCTTTTTAAGTGGCTAGCATGGAAGGTATGGAATGGAAAGTAGGTTTTACTTGGGAAAGACCCCTTTAAAGGAGGCGTTGGAGTTTATAGGCTATTCCGTCGGCTGATTCAAAGCTTACATTCAAAAGTTATCTTCTACCTAACTATCATCAAAAGAGCTCATTCCTCCTCGACCTCCTCAAACTATACGTTGACTTCAACATATATTGATCTTGATGAACCACTAGCTTGGGAATGGAATTCTTTCATAAATGAGATGAATCTCAACGGGATCAGACTAAAAAATGAAAAAGATAAGTTGATCTAGAGTTGGGATACCACTTCTAGTAAGGTAAGCATTTGCCTTGCATATGATGTGATCTCCCATTATGAAGTTGTATTGATTTCTAAATGGTGGAACAAATTCATATGGAAGTGGCACATTCCCAATAAAGTAAAGTTTATTTCTTGGTTGGTTCTTCATAACAAAATTTTAACATGGAATAATTTGAAAAAAAGAGGCTTCATAGGGTCAAGTGGATGATGCCTCTACAAATAGAATGAAGAAACCAGTGGATGATGCCTCAGAGAGAATCTAACTAGCATCATTTTTGATGATCTGCTCCATTATTGGGCAAAGAAATACCATTATATCTGCAACCTGGCTATTTTTGTTACTTTGGGCATTTGGTTACTTAGAAACATAATTATTTTCAAAAATGTTAATATAGCCATCTTTCCACAAGTCTCCAAAATTATCTCTCTTTACAGAACATATGCCTCTCCAAATAACCACCAATAAAAGAAATATGTCATTCCTAGATATTCCACTTGATATGTCTATGGGTTTCTTTGATGGTGCAACACAAGGAAACTCATGTGGTGGAGGGGGGCTAATAAAACTATTTGGATACACATCTCTTCATTTCAGGATTGGGATTGGATCCGAGACTAATACAAAAGTTGAATTGATCATTGTTTGGGCCTTCCTGACCCTAAAAACATAATTATTTTCAAAAGTGTTAATATAGCCATCTTTCCACAAGTCTCCAAAATTATCTCTCTTTACGGAACATATGCCTCTCCAAATAACCACCAATAGGAGAAATATGTCATTCCTAGATATTCCACTTGATATGTCTATGTGTTTCTTTGATGGTGCAACACAAGGGAACTCATGTGGTGGAGGGGGCCTAATAAAACTATTTGGATCCAATTCTCTTTGTTTCAGGATTGGGATTGGATCTGAGACCAATACAAAAGTTGACTTGATCATTGTTTGGGCCTTCGTGACCCTAGAAAATCGAAAGCATATTATAAGCATTTGAATCCTGGGGAACTCTAAATGTGTAATTGATTAGCTATAAGGACATGAACGTTTCGATGTTCTAAATCTATCAGCATGGAAAAGCATAATAGTGGAGACAAAAGAAAATTTTCAAGATATTAGATTTCACCATATATATAGGGAATTCAACAAGGAAGCTGACATACTTTCAAAGAGCGCCTTAACATCGGAACAAGGCCTCATCATATTCGAAGATCTTGATGGTTGCTCTATTAAGGAATCTCGCTCCATGTACATAGCTTCAATAAAATGAACTTTTTCTTCCAAGCAAGATGACACTACAGAATAATAGAACAAGTTGCTAATATTTTTAAACCAACAATCAACAAATTAGTTTTTTCTAGCAGTGTCATCCCGAGAAAACCTGTATAAATAAAAACAAGATTAAGTTTTCCATCTACGTTTTGGCTAGAACAAATTGCAAATTTAGTAGTGCATCTGTTTTGTAAACCTTTTGAGGTACATTTGTAAATCCATTCCTGAAAGGTCTAGGTGAGAGTGCATTCTTTTATAATTGGTCATGAGTTTAAATTTTCAGATTTAGCAACTAAAATTTCTAGAACTAGACTTCAGCAGAAGATTCAGTGAAAGTTGTACTTTTTTTTTTTTTTTTTTAATTCTGTTTGATTAACAAAAAAAAGTTATTTTTCAAGGGAAAAAAAACATCTATGGATTAGCTTAAACATGAAGTATAGAGTTTTTGGCATTTGACTTTCTCCATACTCTCAAAGAACACAATACCTGAGAGTTGGATTTATAATGCTCAGTTAGATTTTGGTGAGTGTGAGTATGATAATGGGTATTTCTTTTAATAAAGTTTACATAGTTTTTTTGGGTTTTTTTCAAAAAATATATACAAAAACAAATATTTATTTTTGCAGAATATTGTTATAAAAATATCATAATTATAAATACTTTAAAATTATTAGGGATAATAATTTCTTTAAAATAAACTTTTTTTATTTTTGATAAAATAAATATTTTTATATCAAAGGAGACTTGTAGTCATATCATTTAACAAATTAATACAAAAATTTAAAGCTTAAAAGTCTCTCAAAAGTTTAATAATTCTTTAAAATTTTACCAAAATTTCTTTATATCTCATCGTGATGTAACCTTGAGCTATTTTTTTTTAAATTTTAACAAAATTACTTTATATCTCATCATGATGTAGCTTGAGCCAATTACTTAGCTTGTATATAGCTTTACATATTCTCCTACTAAAAATCTATTATGCATAAAATCACAAGTTTTAGATATTTTTAGGTCTATATTGATTGTGGATATTCTTCTTGTTTCTAGTTTTTGATGAATTTTTTTTTGATATTTGATTCCTTACTTGCTAGACAAGTTGTTGGAAAGTGTCTTCTTCCATGACTACCATTTGATCCATCTCATATGAGCCAACAAATAAAACAAGAGCAAGTATTTTCCTCATTTTCTCATAACTAGAGCTTTGTTCCAATTACAACTTCAAAATTATTTGATATAGTGGTTTGGATTTCACTTCTATTTCTCTTAGCCTCCCACTCTTGCTTTCCATAATAAATTCCAAATTAGTTTTCTTTCCTTTGAATTTTTGTACTTCAGCCTTTGATTTAATAAATTGGATTTGAAATATCAACATGTCCATTGATATTTTTCTTGTTATCAAACCTTTCTCTATCCTTCCAATTTCCTGCCATACAAAGAGAGATTATTGGGATACCTCAAAGTGTCTTTCACATTTTCGAATACCTCTACATATATCCTAAATTTCACAACATATAGTCCTATTGGAATGCTAGTAATTGATTTCCCTCTTCATTTTTTCATGTCAATATGAGCTCCCAACCCCTAACACTCTTAATCACTTCCAAACCTGCAAAATCAAACAAGGACTACTACCCTTCATAGACCTTTGTAAACTCCAATTGCTAATAATTCTAAGTCATTTCCAAACATGCAAATACATACAAGGATTGTTTCCCTTCCTAGACCTTTGTAGGTAGCAAAAGGAGGTGACAAGAAAAATTGGAGGAAATGAAACTAGACTTAGTATACAAATATACCACATGATTCAATCCATCCCATCTAGATAGGGAAGAAACGAATGTCAACTCACAATAGTATCTATAGAGAAGCACATAAGTTTGGAGCCATTCATATGACATTTATCATTGTCATGAGAAATCCCCCCTTCTTCATTAAAATGGTTTGAATCATGCAAACTATATTGTCATTCATGGAAGATAACGATGAGAATAAACTCTCCTTTTTGTTCTGAGTATGCTTAATTGCAAAGTTCATGCCTCATTTTCCATCCTATCCATTAAGGTATTGAGCAAACAAAGATCAAGAACCAACCTTTGAGCTCTAGAACTATTGCCCTTGACTAGATTTATTAGCAAATGAGTGTTTAACCATATGAAAAGTTATGACCAAGGAATATCCTATCATTAATATTTGTTTTATTCTCACTTTTTTTAGAGTCTTCATCCCTTACAAAAGAGTTAGAACTTATGCTCTATCGATTTTACCAACTTCCCATGTAAAAGCTCTTCTTAATTTCTTTTGCACTTATGAATTTAAACCTACTCAAATTATATATATATAATTTTGCAACCACGCATAAACAAAATAAAATTTTATTATCATAACTAATCTTTTAAGCCTAATTTATAATCAAAGTTAATCATTATTAATTTTAATTAGATTGAGTGATCAACTTTGTTTTATTCAATCAACAAACTTAAATGTATTATATATTTTTATATTATTTAAAAAAAAAAATATCAAATTCAAAAAAAAAAAAAAAAAAAAAAAAACACCTAGAGTTAGTTTCATTGGCCTGCTTGCCATGTAAGTACTAATAAAGCCTCAACCTATCTATTGGTAAACCTCTAGGGTGTATAGCCTATCTTCCCTTTCCATAAACATAAACATAGTCAAAATTTGAACCTTGAATCTTTAAGTTTTCACCAGATTTCACATTACTTTGTTCATAATTAAGCAACCCGTAAGTCAATATTAATGTAATATTAAAAAAATATTATATTTATATTTAATTTTTATAAATAATTTTGAAATTTTCATTATGTAATTAAAAAATCCATTTATATTTTATAATTAGTAAATTAATTTTGAATATTATAGTGTCTTCACTGAAAGCTAATCCAGCAAATAAAATTAAATATATATAAAATCTGGAGTAGGTGCATTAAAATCCCTAGTGGGGAAAATCTCTATGTTTATAACCTACCGGTTAACGGGGCATAACAATGCTAATAAAAAATTAAAAAGCCATGTAACGGGCATGCCTCAATCTCACCGTGTACCTTTTCGGCTGCGGTCATTTGCATCATTATTTTCATTTATTCCTCTGGCTGCTTCAGAGAGTAAGTCCTTCAGTCCTTCAGATTAACCGATTCTATTTACAACCTTTGTGTGAAATGTTCTCTCATCACTTAACTCAAATGTGGGAGAATCAGCTGGTTGTCAACCCACTTCTTTACAATGAGAAGAATCAAACTTCTTCCTTACAATGAGAAGATTCAGACTCTTCTCTTTCTTCCGGGAAAGAGTCAGACTTCTTTACTATTACGATGACACAATGATGTCCACTGCAATTTCAATCTCCTTTCCAGATTCTCCTTCCATGTTCACTTCTACTTCTTACCTGGCCAGTTCTGAACTTGTCTGCTGGTGGAATTTCAAGGGGCTCCTCTCCGCGGGTCTTCTTTAGTTAGCAGAAGATAACGACACCTCATATTCATTGGGTGATTATCATTCGAAGGCGATTGGGCCTGACTGCTTCTCTCGAGTACGATAAAACTATCACATGCGCCGTAGCTTCATACATGTGATATGGAGATCCTCTCAGATTCTAATTTCCCCCATATATTAATAAATTAATGCAATGCAGTTCATTGAATGTTGGGAAAATTGAAAAGCCTGTGCCTAATTTTTTGCTTTTGTCTCACGTCAAGCAGAGAGTAGGTTAAACAATACAAGTTCATACAAGGGAGAAGCCGAGTTAGCAGGCAACCCATGTGCCCCATCATGGATAATTAGGTAGGAAGCTAAGAAAATTATTAGGATATCTCTCCTCAAAATTGCACTGATGGGCAACAATATTGTCTTAACAACTTAGGTATGCATTGACTTCATAACTTATCAATATTCATTGTCTTTATGAAAATTGTCATACAGGAACTTATTCAGGTAAGAAAATTACTAAATATTAACCAATTGCATTAAATTATGATTAGTTTATTGTATTTATATCTTTTGCACATTGTTGGAGAATAAAATAATATTTAATAGATTAAATTGAAAGATAATAAATTAATGATTGACTTAGTGAATAATAGTTATTATTAAAAGTTATTCGGTTAAGAAAAATAAGTAAATATTAATAACCCATTAATTCAATGATTGGTTTCTTGTATTTACATCTTTTATCCCTTGCTTGAGAATAAAATAATATTCAAGCAATAGAATTGAAAAATAATGAATCAATGATTGACTTAGTAAATGATACTTAATGAGTTTGCCAAAAAAAAATTGTAGGTCTTTTCAATTCTGGAATATGTCTATATTCATGAAACAGGTTGTAGGTCGTTTCAAGTCTGGAATATGGCTATATTCATGAAACAGGTTGTAGGTCTTTTCAATTCTGGAATATGGCTATATTCATGTTCAGCTGATGTATGTGTTTGTCTATATGGCAAATTCAGGTTGAACCAAATATTTGGCTGTGCGCCTTTGCTCCTCTACTCTGAACAATTCATTTTTGTTGGCACTGCATTAATCATTAATCTTTGCTTTAGTACCCTACGATCCTGTAGGAACGATGGGAAAAATTATTTGGGATGATTTTTTATTGTTAGAAGGGGTGGAGACGGTTTTGAGATTACCTGCCATGCTGAAACCCAAGCAGAACCGTTATTCAAACAATTCAGTTAACTGTTCAGACAATTAAGTAAAGAAAGTGCAATTGCATCAAAAGAAACAAAGGTGTTCTTACAGTATGAGGTGGGAAATTTTTCCATGATATCCAAGGGAAGAATTCGAGCTAGTTATCACAGCTCGTATAACCTTCAACCCAAAATCTTATAATTGTTTAACCTTAATATCTTTCCATATTTATTAAACTGAACACTGAACATTTATGCTGAACTTCGTTTTGGTATTATTTCAAGATATGGAGTAATGCATGCGACGGAGTAAGTAGTTAAAAGAAATCTACCCTGCAACAAAGGTAGTCAACTAAACTAAACAATTCAATATGTAAGAGAGGTAATTTATGTTAGGAATCTATCTGATTAAAAATTCAAAGCAGTTAAGAACTACAGTTAATCTTTCAAATTCAATAATACAAAATTAAACTAAATATATATTAATATTATCCATTACTTAAAAACCTGTGTAAATATATATTAATAATTTTCATCAATCAAACTTATGTAAGCAAGGTAGCCAAGTAAGTTAGCAAATCAATATGTAAGAGAGGTAATCTATGAACTGGAATCAATTTATTTAAAATTCAAAACTCTGAAAGAGAAAAATTCAAAACAGTTAAGAAATACAGCAAGTCTCTCGATATCCTTATACAAAATAAAAATAAATTTATATTGATATTATTCATTGCATAATAAAAATAAATTTATATTGATATTATTCATTGCATAATAAAAATAAATTTATACTGATTTTATTCATTGCATAATAAATATAATCAAGTTGACATCTTAAACCTAAGGGAAAAACAGGGTAGAAGTGATGCCGGTAAACAAAATGTAAAACATGATTGTTTAATCCATCTTAAGCACCTATATTTAACCATCTCCACTTCTACTCCTTTAACCCTCTAAATATTTGCACCAGTGTGTTTTGCCCAATAAAAAAAATGGTTCTATGCTGGTTATTGTGACAGTAGGATGGCCAGCCGAAGATGTCATGATAATAAAAAGAATGGAAAGTTAAACATGATCATGTTTTCTCGTAAGCTGTGTCATGTTTTTCTGATAACCTGTGTTCGAATATACTGCAGAATTTAGAATAATAACAGGAGGTAACCCAAACACAGAAGGCTAGAAGATAACGAGAGAGAACCGGAGCACCATAGCAATGAAAATTTTGTCAAGTGACATCCGAGTTATTTGCAGAAACGCGGTATTTGGTGCTTGTTTGTTTGTTCAATGTACCTCTGCACAATGAACCAGATTTATATATGCAGAATGTGCTCCAAACTAGGGTCAGAAACGTGAAAGCCCCTCGGTCCATTTTGACCATGGAACCAAACCCCTATATGTAAAACAGCTCCCAACACACGACTAACTCCATTAAACAGGCCATTAACATAAATTTTTGAATAGATACCCGGTTCCAGGTTGAACCTTCTCTGTTTAATGGCAGGGAAGAGCTGTGTCCACTGGACGCACTGAACAGAATAGACATAGTGCCCTCATTTTAGCAGACGAAGGCTGGTAATGTGGAGTATTAGGTTACATGCGGGGATGTTGTACGTGAGTCCGAGCATCATCGGAGCGTGTGCAGCGTTTGGACAGATTGTATAAATCTACATAATGATTTCGTGTGCGTTTGAGGCTTGGGCTACCAACCAAAAGAGAACGCTTGCCACAGAACTGAAAAGAGAGCTACGATTTCCTTCAAGGGTAGGTAAAATCAAAATGTTTGTTCGGCTCTTATATAGAGTTTTCAGTTTCTGAAAGGCTGGAGAATGATAATTTATAAAAGAGTAGTACAAACCAGTAAGAGTTGCAGAGAATGGAAAGGAAAAGTTGTCCCTGATTTCTGATTACAAGGTAGTTGCAGGCCCCTTGACAAACCTACCCTCTGACAAGTCGATTCGACGGCTTTAGTCCTTGTGGTATCAATATTTTATGTTTTGTGCACTAATTTGACCCTCCAAAATATACCACACTGCAGTACAAGAAATCTCGTTGGATTTGAACCTCAGAAGAGCGAGAAGTTTCATCCTAAAAATGATGCAGGAATATGTTGAAATATAGAGTGATTTGGATACATTTGGAGAAGCAGTAAGGATATGGGCAGAATCCTTCCCCCTTGGATGCTGATGCGTCTACCAAGTAAAATTCTATAAATCTACATTAAGAATATTGTTGAGAAGTGCGGTGCAAACCAGACAATAGAAATACATATTACATTCATGACTATTTTTACTCAGAAAAGAAAGAGATGAATGACATACCTGGACGAAAATAACGCATATGCCATCAAAAGCCAAAGGACTGCAAAGATAATATCCAATCTGGTCAATAGAGCGTCACCATCCTTGTACAATTTTTACAGTTGTGCATTCATCTTCTCATAGCCAAAAAAAATGTTGCAGTGACAGCATTAGTGGGTGAAACTGCAGCATGATCTGGCAAGATTCTGCCTGGTCATGAGTATCACAAATACCTAACCAGATCATGCTGGCAGCTTCAACCACTCGTGCCCACAGAAACCATAATGAAATGCATACATGATAATCCAATCCAACCAAAGCAGAACATAGATAACAGGCCACACCAGGGAAAGCAAGGCAATGCAAGGCAATCTCCCTCCTCTAGTCTTCCTTATAAGGGGGGGAAGTAGGCAGAAGGCAACCGGCTGGATGCCACTTAAAACCTTTCCATCCTACTTTCAACTAATTGCATTAATAATTAATAATATAGTTTCAAAGGAGATGAATTAATGTGATAATACTTCTAAAATAATAGGAATCTCCTCAACCCGAATAATCCCAAACTAGGCTTAACTTTACGCCTGAGGCAATGTGTAAAATGATGGGCTGTCTGCATTTAAACCCCAGAAATCTCACACTCTTGTTAAGTTTGGTGGACATATGACTCCAAGTACCTAGCGGATGGGTTGCCATCAGCAGGCCTAGTGGACCACAATTTTGTAACTCCAATCTCACCACTGCAAAGCTGCTACTACCCACATATTCTCTTGTCCGTGACCCTCTGCTTGGCCTGCCCTGCCCTGCCCTGCCCTGCCCTCCCTGCTTTGCCTGCCTTGCTGCTTCTGGTCCAGGACAACCTACTATTCCCTACTCCCTCTCCCCATCGTGGTCCTTTAAAAAAGCCACCCCATACCTAATATTCCTCACTCCCTCCCCACCTTAGGTAGGCTATAGTAGAGGAGGAGACGGACGCCACACACCAGCTTGGACTCTTGTGAAATTGTCTCACCCTCACCTTCTCCTCCTGCAATATTCGCCCACCAATTCTTTATTTATTTCTTTTACCTGCAGACTCGTCTTGTTCTTCAAAAGGTTTCGTTCTTCCGCCGAGATCCTTCCTTCCTTCCCGCTGTCTCCCAAGATAGGCACATCACTGTAGAAGTTGAAAATCATGGGCAGTTGTATGGTCTTGTAAGGTCCCGACAACCACTACCTTACTGCCAGCTCTGATATGTGGTCCTTCCACTCCACCCTGAAACGCCAGCTATGCCTTGAGTCAAAAGATACTAAACGTAGGGGTAGGAGTAGTAGGAGTATCATCTTTCTAACTCGGGGAAGGGGGGGCCGGCGGGATCATTCATACATCTCACCATCACAAACCCTTTCCACTAAATCCAAATCCAAATTCAAATCCAAATTCATGCCGCGGCCCTCCCCCCTGTCTTCCAAATTCACCCAACTCTTCAAGTGTCTAAATCCAAACAAGTCGTAAAATCGCGACACCACAATAATGGAATTAGGTCAAGTTTGAAGAAGCGACGAATGAGTAGTTCCATGCACGGAAGAAAAAAAATATCTTTGTATCGTGTCACCTAATTTCAATACCCAAAATGCACAACTCGCCAATAGCGAGAAAAAGATGGAATCTTTGTAAATTCAGAAATTACCTCAATAATTATACTAACTCCATGTCCATGTCCATGTCCATGTCCATGTATGGATGGATGGATGGCAGAAGGAAAAGATAACATAATTTATGTATGGATGGGAGAAGGAAAAGATAACATAATCTATGCTATGTTTGACATGTATCTTAGAATGTATTCTAATTGTTTGCATATGATGTTTCGTCCTAAGTGGGTTCTCATTATGTAACTTTTCCATATTTGTGGTTCCTAATGTTCCCATTGTTAAAAAGCTTGTCACCCACTAATGAGACATACACGAAACTAAAGTTAAGGTAGAGGAGGACTCGGAAACAGTCTCAAATGTACTTCCCAACTATTCATGTTAAAAGTAGTTCCAAATATAAATCGAGTCGACAACTATTCTTACACGTGTGTGTTTCGTATAAAGATGGGTGGAAATTAAATTTGGGCTTTTCTAAATATGCTCAATGTTTTTAATATTCATTTCTAAAATTATTTTGTTATATATATATATATATAATTATGAATAGAAATATAATATTTTTTTATTAATAGATAATATAAATATTTTATTTAACTTTTAGTACGATGGAAAAGATAATTATATTTGTTTAATGTTTTTGAATATTTGATTTGACCAAGTATCAAAATTGTAAAATTGGACATTGATGGGCATAAACATACAATTAAATTTGAAATTTTTTTTAAATATTTATTTAGTTAATAAAACTTATTTTGATAATAATAATAATTTTAGAGTTTATAAGTGCACCAGATTTGAATTCTTTTTGGAAGGGATTTACTTATTGGATTATTTGTTTAATTGATTTTATGAATAGTTATATATTAATAAAGATTAATTTATGTGTATCTTAATATGAATTTAGTATGTATATTTATAATACATACTAAGTTATGTATATTTAAGTATGAACTGTTCAAATTGTGGCTAATTAAATGATATGTATAATAAAAAATTAATTAAGTTTTGAGTTTATTAGATATTAGAAATTAAAAAAATTAAATGACTATTTTATATTTTTATGAAACATATTATACACCTTTTATTTTTTTATATTTATAAGTTAACAAATTTTGAATATGGTGACATTCATAGCTAATATATATACTTACTATATTTTAAAGGTAGTGGAGGATAACCTAAAATTATTTTTGACTAAATAACATTTTGTCTTACTCAAAAGTAAGAAAATGACTGAGAATTATGTCTTTATAGGCCATCAAAGCATTATTTCATGAAGTTAGGTTTTGTATGCACATGATGATGGCTCTAGAAAGAAAAGAAAAAAGTGTATGCACATGATGATGGCTTTGGAAAGGGAAAAAAAGTACTACATTGCAAGAGAAAATATTTTTCATCCTCCCTTTTTTATTCTAAGGATTACATATTCTTTATTCCCATGGGTTTAAGTTTAGGTATAGTCTTATTTTATTTTATTGTATTTTATTTGTAAGGAAAGGGCATTTTCATTACATTAAAACTACAAAAGGTACAATCTTGGGAGGTATGGAGCTCAACATATAATTTCCCTTAGCATGGCCTTTAGAGCAAGAAAATATATGATGTAGACATAAGTGAGGAGGTTTCTGCTCCCAGGGGAGAAACCAGAAAGCCTCCCCGCATTTACAATCCAACAAAATGAGAACAATTATGATAGATGGGCTAGGCCACCTTCAGAGGTTGGTTGCTAAAAATAAGAGCCACAAGAACAGGAGTAGAAGTGCTACCGAGAAAAACCAGTGACGAGAGCATGAGGCAAGACAAGCAACCACAATACCTTGAGATACCTTATTCCAACTTAATTTTATGGGGGATCGTCCTCAACCATGTGGCATGGCTTGTAGAAGTCCAAGTCATTGGGCTAAGGGTGCCTCGAGGAGGCTAGGCGACTAGTAGAAGCATGGAATTCAATAGTCTATTGAATGGAATCATTGACAGGGCCACCAAGTTCGTTGACTTGATTGCTAAGGCTGCCTCCTATACCGTGGGAAGGACACACAACCTTTGGATTAGACTCCGTATCGCGACAAGGCTCGAGATGTTGAGGAGATGGGTTGTGAGACTTGATATGATGAGCACCTGTGTATTTTGGAGAAAAAGAAGAGCCATGTACCATATCAGTCAATGGGAAATCAAACCCCTAAAGTTCCATGACCAAAAGATGGGAAATTTGGTGATGTGCAGTATTTGCATGATGGAGGTGACAATATAGATCCAGCACATGTCCCTTGAGTAGCACATTTATGTCTTCTTGATCTCAATAGTACTAGCCTAGTACATCATGTAGGGCCCAAAGGCAGTCTCCTTAGATTCAAAACTCGTGACCTTTGACATTAGCCACCATGTGTTTGAAGCGATGGGGAATTCTACTATAATAGTGTTCATCATCGTGTCCACGCTAAGGAGGGTGAGGAGGTTTTCCTCTCCCACACCCTCCTTTGATGGGTCGTCCTCTCTCTCTCGTACCATGGTCGCAAAGCAATGGAATGCAAAGGTTTGAGACAAAGCCGAGAGAACACCTTTACTCGAGTAACAAAACTGGAGTGCAGGATGTGAGTTCCCATCAATTTAATGGCGTATGAGGAGTTACAAAGGCCAAGTGGAGAGGGCATGCACTTAATGCACTTTAATTTCCTGAAGGTAGTGGACTTGACACCACCCCCTTGCTCCCTTCTCGAGAAGTTGTAGGAAGTGGGCTTGATGTGTCGCAAAAATCCCATACCATGCCTGATGTACTACCTTCGTTAAGTGCGTGAAAGTATGGATCGTCCGGACTGCCACCAAGATTCAAGGAGGTCTTGTCTTATTGTAACAATGTTAACTTTTTTTTATTTTAGTTGGTTATATTTAATTTAAATTAATTTATATATCCATTTCCATTAAATGCCAAAGATGGCCCATAAGACTGTAAATGATGCAATATGTAAATATGGAAAGATGAAGGAAAAATCACATCCAAACGAGAAAAAAAAAAGGATGAAGGAAAAGAAAATAATTTGGGTTACTATTTGAATGAGACAAGAAACAATGAAGAAGCTCAAGAAAAATAAGGTTCCCTTAGTAAGACATTTTTCCCTAAAAAGGCACTATGAAATTAGCAAAAGTTTGTTCTTATTTTTAACAATGTTAGCTTTCTTCTTAAGTTGTCTATCTTTAATTTAACTTAGTTTAGATATTATATCCTTTGAAGGCTAAATCTGGCCTGTGGGATTGCAAAAAAATACAATATGCAAAGATAATAATGGGAAGGTGAACCACATCCCAACTAAAAAACCCAAAATAATGATAAGAAGAAAATAATTATGGAGTGATAGTCCAATAAGATGGAGAACAATGAACAAGTTCAAGAAGAAGGAGGTTCCCTAGCCAAGACATGACACTTTGGAGAAGGACTTATGACATCTAAGGTAGTAAAGAAATGCATTATGGGTGCGAGCCCATGGAACTCATTAGGTTTATGATACATTACATGTTTATCATGTGAGCTTGGAAGTTCGCCATAGGGCCTCCTTTTACTAGTGTTAAAGGGTTATTAATATAAGGTAACCAACTTGGTGTAGCTATCTTGGGGAAATTTCCTTTGGTAAGTCATTGAAAAATGTCTAACATATTTGGATGAAGAGAGCTAAGCATCTATGATCCTCATAATCCATTGGTGTTTAGAGATAACCAAGTCTGAAGAGACAAAGGAATTATATCCTAATCATGTACTAGGGTAGACATGGAATCTAAAGTGGTCCTCAAGCCCGAGCTCTAAGGAGTAGATATAAGTCTTAGGCTCTACAGAGAGGATATAAAAAATATAGATCTCTTAAGGAATGTGGTGAATAATCTCAATGTAAAGTTGGCAGGAGACAACCCTAAGCTAGATGAGAGAGGCCCTTGCAATGGAAGGTAATTAGAGTCTATTGTATTCTAGTGGTTGAATGAGACGATCATTACACCATAGATGCAAGACTGATTCTAATTTTTGGGAGAAAGAGGCTCTTTAGGATCAATTTATGTGACTAAAGGTAGGTTTTGTAGCATCCAATAAAAATCTATGAGAGGGTGGTTTGTAAATATATACAAGTCAATGAGGTGAAGCAATGAAGAGGCTCTTGCCTACTAACCTCATTTAGTCCCATTTTATACCTACTCCATGTTGGGTTTTGGATAAAGATGTGGATATCTTAGAAGGTCACTTTGTAAGTTTCCATCCATCTAAGCATGAGTACCAACACCACTACATGAAAAATAGCATGAGGCACTGATCTCTTGGCATGGGGATGTTTGTATAACATTGTGACAAACTGCTTTGTCTATCCTATGTTGATCCACTCCTTTAAGATATGGACCCCCAACCTCACAACCGTATAAGAGGGTGCATGTGACCAATAAGTGAAGGAGTCAAATATTTGATTGAACGTCTTGAAATTAATGCTAAAAACATTAATTTTCAAGAGTGGTTAGATTGACATATCCCTTGATTAGTTTAATCTCTATTGTTGGAGTCAACCTAAGCATGGTCTAGAGAGAGGACCCTTAAATATACATATGAAAAGGCTACTTCAAGCCTCTAATCTTTATAAGTATAATCACATTAGTTTCCTTCCTTTTAGGGATGTTAAAGGCCATGGATCTTGTTTTCTTAAGATTAGCATAAAGCTAATGAGTGTCACAGAAGGAAGAGAAGAGGTCAAGTTATTTATGGATACCCTCACTAAGTGGGTTATAAGGATATGCCATCTATAAATAGGAGAATAGAAATGTATATTTTTAGGAGAGTTAAACCATCTAAGTTATCCATTGCATCTATTATGATTTCCTTTATCTCATCAATGTGGACATGAAAAATTGTAAGGGAAAGTGGACATCTTTGTCTAACTCCTATAGTTCTACATGCCTCCTCTTTTCACGCACCCTCATCCATATTTTGCTAACAATGGTTGTGTATAGTATCATCACAAGTGAGACTGCTAAGGGTAGAAGACCTAAGCCTTCAACCTATGTGTTAATGGTTGTTAAGGATTATTTTAAATGTCTTCAAGAATTCCATGAAGCACGAATATACTTTACTTCTTGTTTCCTTAACCTCCTCGATGATGGAAGCCAAAGTAAGGATATGATTATTGGTATGACGATTTATTTTGTATCCTTCTTATCTTTTGGCCCTTAAATTTTTTATCTCTACTCATTTAGAGATGTGAATATCAAAGTTATGGCAAAGATCTTAACCAACATATGATGAAAAGATAATCACAATGTCATAACTACTAGTCCATTATTTTGGTCTCCATTTGATAAATGGGATGCATGATACAGGAGATCCAAGAAGGAAGAGAACCACAAGTCACCATGTAGTTAAACAAGTGGGTGATATGGATTGTTAAGACTTTTGAGCTATGTTTGAAAAATGTCATTTTAAGATTCTCCACATCTTTGAAACTTAACGATGTAAAGGATGTTTCAATGAAGGAGCAAGAATGGGTAAGTTAAAGGTTGATTCAAATGCTTTATTGGTTTGGAATATTGTATGGGCTAGAAATGTAATCAAATTGAATAGAGAGATTAGTTATAACATAGTCTTATTAACAAAGAGAGAATCAATAACAAAAATATCATAAATAAAAAAGAAAATATAACATAATTTAGATTTTCTCATGTGAAATTAATGATATTTTTATAATATATGGATTTTTTCTTATTCTTTATATTAAATGTATTATTTAATTTAATGAAAATAAACTGAAATGAATAAATAAAAACTATAATTATTTATAAAAATAAATAATAAGTATTTAATATTATAAATATCAATTATTAACTTTGCTTACACTTTATTGTTAAAAAACAATATTTCTTGTACTGCAAAAACTTTTCATACCCATTAAAATTCATATTCATTTAATATATATTGTGAACATGGTCAAACAAATTAAAAAGACGGTAAGTGGTTGAAATTAAGAACTTTGAATAGATTACAACCAAGAAGTTTTGGTTTTACATGGAAAAGACGAACGTGGACACTAAGAGCCCCATAATTCGTTTTATTCCATGCCTTGTGTGCTGCCCTTTTTGTGACATCTTTTTAGATAAGTATTAAAAAAGGTCATTGTCACCCAACCAAGTTGGGTTAAGGAGAGAAGCATATACTTTTTTTGCTTTTTTTTTCGGAAAATTACATATTCAGTATGTTTTATGGGTTACAATGTTTAACTATAGTTTATTTTTTATTTTTTTATTTAGTAGGAAATTTTATAATATTCAAAGTTAACCATTTACTCTTGTTAAATACCATTTCAACATTTAAACCTAAAATAATATTAGGTAAATAAATTGGAAAAACCTACATATTTATCTATTTAAAATAAAAAATATATATGATTTGCTTAGTAATGTATGTATTTTTAACTGGGCAATGTAAAATACAATTTATTTACATAGTTATAAATTTATTTGAAAGATAAATAGAGAGTCGTGTTAATTTTTGAGGTGAAAAGCCATATGGGGAGAGTTAGAGCAGATACTGATATATGGCCATTTAAGTAAAAAAGAAAATGTGCAAAGTGGAATGTTAAGCGTGTCACACGTTTATTCAAAGTTTATGATAGATTCATTTTGACACGAAACCATATATCCATACATACATACAGACATAGCAAATTTTAGAATATGAGGCGATGTGATGAGTATTTAGCAAATTTTAGAATATGAGGCGATGTGATGAGTGTTGGAGTTTAGTGACAATTTGGACACATCTTATACGGTGGAATGCACATGCACAAATTTGGAAGTAATTATACAAAATGTTACATGTGCATTCCACTTCACTTCATTTAAAATGGATGGTCATTTAAAGAAAAGGAAAAAAAAAAAATATGTATAATATTGTTTCGTCGTTATTGAGGTTGTATGTGCTTTAGGTAATAAGCAATATTTTAACATTTTCATAGATATGATAATAATGTTTCCCTGCTATTTGGAGAAATTAATATTTAAATTAAAAAATAATAATATGTATAGTTAAAATACATGATAACCTACTAAAATGACATGACATAGTTAATGTGAGGTTATATGTGTGAGACATAAGAAGCAACACCTCATTTCCATGGGCCAATCACCTTGCAAGCATTAATATAGCATCCTTATATTTTAATCATTGTCCAAAGATAAATGTGGAAATGGCTTCGTTTAATCTACACATATTCCTAGCTACCGAACGTCCTTATTTATAGTTGATCATTCTCTCTGCGCAAGGAGACTATTTAAGAAAGTGTACTAATACAAATTTATGTAGGTATGTTTATGTGTCATGTATTCTTATATGACATGAGGCACTTCATAATAAAATCCATTAACTAGTTGACATGATAATTTAAATTCGAGTAATAACATAATTATAATTAATAATAATTTATATGCATAATAAATACTTATTTACATGAATAGAAACATGTTATAATATTATAAGTATATATAATTATATAAATAGAATAGCAAGTATTTTTGTATTTTTAAATAAATTTATCACATAGGTTAAATTGGTTATTGAGAAGTGATTTATCCCCTAATCATAAGAAGTTTTTGCAAGGCTTTAATCTCACCCTTCCCAACTCCTCTCTCAATTGAGTACTTTAGTTACTCATTCAACCATTCCATGGTATTGTTTTCTCTTTAACAAAACAAGGAGTATTGTCCCTTTTTCTACTCCACAGGTAGAAAGAGTCCAAAATGATTGGTTTCCTAGTTCATATGACTTAGAGGAGAAACCATGAGAAACACTAATAGGGTTCTCGGTTTGTGATGTTCTTTTCATCCATTATGGACAGTTTAACTATAGCTTACTATCTCAACTTCCTCTTTGGATTCTCGTAGCATGTTTATATTCCCAATATGATCTTACTAGCTATAATTCCAAGCGAATACTCTTGCCATTTCTAGGCATGAACAATGATGGATTCATACATAGTGTGCTCATGAATAAGGAGAAGGAGAATGCTCCCAATTTGAATGGAGAAGAGGAAGTTGCTCATGAAAGAAGACTACTCAATGGAAACATGGAAGAATGATCATGAAAGGCAAGAAGGTACAATTTCTTTACACAAGGCATCCCCTCTTCTCAAGGATATTATATGTTCTACTTGGACAAACATAAGTCAAATATTGATTTGAGAGTTGTGTAAGGAAGCATGGACAATAAAGGTTGGACCCTAAAGGATCACTAACAACTCATATCACCCATGCACCCCCATTCCTCTTCCCTTCTTATGGTATCAATGCTTCTTTATTGCATCTCAAGCAATCATTTTGGTAGACATTACACTATTATGTATTTCCATTTTATTCATGCTTTTACATACATAAGCACACCATGGAAGATATAAAAATCATGCCATAATCCTAGCCCATGAGAAATTAAATGCATTCAATTTTCCAGTCTTGTTAGCCTGTCACCTGGATCAAAAATGCTTTTACTATGTCTTTCTAGGCTTTCAAAATCAAATTTTTCTGTTACTAGGTTTACACAACAAATTTGGTCATTGTCTCATTAGTCTAAAGATGAACTCATTGTTTGGAAATTCACTCATGTTGGTCGCCTATCACACTTTATGAAGGTCTCACAATGAAAATGGGTCGGTCATCATCATCATTCCATTAGGTCGCTAGGGTTTCCAAGGTCCATCATTTTCATGAATAAAACCAGTAGTGAGTAAAACATGACAAATCAACTTTTGGAGAATTGATATTGAATTTTCACAAAGTCCTCATACTCTCATGTTATCAAAGGTTCCAAAAAAAGAAGCTCCAGCACTCAAGAAAACAAAGGACATCTCAGGTTTGCAATGGTAAAGGTAACTCTGTTTTCATAGAGTGAAAATCAGTTTCTAAAGGAGGGTGGGTCCCATTTCCTTTTGAAAAAGTGAGGAAACTTTCCCTATATAAACTCAAAAGCCCAAAAACTCCTTCATTCACATCCTATTCACTCTTTTTCATCAAGCTATCTCATCCAAAAAAAGAAAAAAACTTGTTTTCCTAAGAGAAATTAGCAAAAAATTGCAGGCATTGTGCATAGAAGCATTGCGCCACGCTTGGGCGACCAACGCCCCGCTTAGAAGAACTGCATTGTGCTTTGGCGTTCGGCGCAGGACAGAGTGCCCCGATATCCATCAAAACTCTCCCAAACTTCATTTTTTGACTTGCAAGCTTGATTTTACTAACTTCTAAGCTAAGGAATAAGTAAGTACACCATCATACTCCATCTTTTGCTTTCCCAATTTCATCTCATGTCAATGATTCTTCAAGTTAGGGTTTGTAGCAAAATTTACATGGGAAATGTTAGGGTGAAAATGGCCATCATTATTTTTAATTTCCACAACATGTAAAATGATATCCTACACTTGCATACATGTTTAATGAGCCATTTTAACCATTTTACCCACCTCAAAACAAAGTTTAAACACTCAAAAAGAAAAACCCTAACTCATTCCTAGAGGTTTTTGGGAAAGTCTCATCATAAACCCTGTTGTTCTCACCTGCAAGCAAATCATGTTTCCACTATTTCTCCACTCATTTTCATCAGCTTTCAAAGTCCTCTCACCTTTCCCAAGACCCCTCCCATCATTTTGTCAAAAATCACCTACATATCACTTCATTTCCATTCAGACCTCACATCTTATTTTCGCTTCCTGCTTCTAGGGCTTTGTGTCATCATGGAGGTAGAATATTCACCAAAAAGAAAGAGACAACATAAATGAGGGAGGATCCTCAGATATGAACCATCAGGCTGCAACACAATCAACTCCTATCCTTTCATCAAACAATGCTTTGAAGATGTCCACTGCTTGGAATTTTGCAAAAGGGTGAGTGAGGTGGGATCTCATGAGCAACTAATAGATTGGGTAGCAACACAAATGAAAGGAGAAACGACAGTCATTGCTGGTGTTGAGTTCAGTTTCTCAGTGCCCTCTATTTCAATTGCAACTAGGTTACTAGACAATGGCGAATATTGGTTCAAAGGTGTTGGGTTGTGTTATTCTTTCCACGACTAATCTACGTAGTGAATCGGG
>APFE030826203.1:94839-148202 GCA_000404065.3 Pinus taeda | reverse complement strand
GAAGGGCCTTCGAATACTTCATGGTAAAGGTATGGTAGAAGGTATGAGTAATAGCTCTCTGGATTTTGATTTCTGTGAAAATTGTGTATATGGGAAGCAGAATTGGGTGAGTTTCCTCTCTAGTGGTAAGAGGGTGAAACAGATACTAGAGCTTGTGCACAGTGATGTGTTTGGACCTGTGAAGGTTCCATCACTGAGTAAGCCTGTGTACTATGTATCATTTATAGATGACTTCTCAAGGAATACATGGATACATTTCCTAAAGAAGAAATCTGAAGTCTTTGACAAGTTTAAAGAATTTAAGGCTCTAGTGGAAAACCAGACAGAGAAGAAGATAAAGGTGCTGAGGACAGATAACGGTGGAGAGTTTTGTAGTAAGGAATTCGAAGAATTCTGTAAGAAGTGTGGTATAGCATGGTAGAAGACTACTCCATATACACCTCAACAAAATGGAGTTGCAGAAAGAATGAACAAGACATTGATGGAAAGGGCAAGAAGCATGCTCAGTGGTGCTGGGTTAGGACAAGAATTCTGGGCAGAGGCGGTGGAGACAACATGTTACCTGGTCAACAGATCACCTTCATTAGTATTGGAGGATAAAACTCCACAAGAGTTATGGACTAGTAAGCAACCATCTCTTTCACATTTGAGGGTATTTGGATGTTATGCATATGTACATGTTCCAAAGGAGAAATGAACCAAGTTAGATAGTAAATCTAAAAAGTGCATCTTTATTGGGTACAAGGATGGTTTAAAGGGTTATAAGCTTTGGAACCCAACAACAAGGAAGGTTGTTTACAACCGAGATGTGGTGTTTAGAGAGGTGAAAGATGTTAATAAACATGAAGTCCAACCAAAGGATCCTGAGAAGATAGAGTTTGAGCTAAAGGAGGAAGGATCATAGTCTATAGAAGAGGAGGAATTAGAAGATGAAGAGCCACAAACTCCAGGTGTGAGAAGATCAGTTTAAGAAAGAAGGAAGCCAGAAAGGTATAGTCCATTTTCTTTCTGTTCAAATTTTTCTTTATCTATTACTAATGATGATCCCATAACTGTGAATGAAGTAATAGATTTAGAATACGAAAAACTCTGGAAAGAGGCCATGGTTGATGAAATGACATCTTTGCACAAAAATAAGGCTTAGGATCCGGTGGAGTTGCCAGCTGGAAGGAAGCCCATTGGCAGCAAATGGGTGTTCAAGAAGAAGACAAATACAAAAGGAAAGGTGGAGAAATACAAAGCTTGGTTGGTAGCAAAAGGTTATTCCTAGGTGTTGGGAATTGATTTTGGTCATATTTTTTCTCCAGTTTCCAAGGTAACTTCTATTAGATTACTTTTATTTGTTGCTGCTACTTTGGATTTTGAGGTATAACAGATGGATGTGAAGACAACATTTATTCACGGGGATCTGCAAGAGGAGATCTACATGAAGCAACCTGAAGGCCTTGCAGTGAAGGGTAAGAAATAACTGGTATGAAAGTTAAAGAAGTATCTGCATGGGTTAAAACAGTCACCAAGGACGTGGTATTATAAATTTGATACATTTATACGGGGACTTGGTTTCACCAAAAGAAAAACAGATCACTATGTGTATTTTAAATTAATTAGTGAATGTGTTATTTATCTGGTCTTGTATGTGGATGATATGTTGCTAGTTGGAAATGACAAAGAAATTATCCAGGATTTGAAGACCCAATTGTCCTCCAAATTTGACATGAAAGATATTAGTGCTACAAACTATATTTTGAGCATGGAAATTAAAAGAGATCAGGCAAAGAAGAAGCTATGGTTAAACCAAATGAAGTATGTTGAGACAATATTGCAGAGGTTTAATATGTAGGATAGTAAACTGGTGAAGGTTCCTATTCCTGTAGGTGTAAAGTTATCTGCTGAACAGTGTCCCAAGACACAAGAAGAGGAAGAGGATATGTCCCGTGTTCCATATGCAAGTGCAGTCGGTAGCCTGATGTATGTAATGGTCTGTACTAGACTAGACATTGCACATGCAGTGGGAGTATTGAGCAGGTGTATGTCAAAACCAGGGAAGGAGCATTGGACAACAGTGAAGCAGGTTTTCAGGTATTTGCGTGGCACTAGAGATTATGGTTTGTGCTACCAAGGAAGACTAGGATTGGACAAAGTTTTGGATATTCATGGCTTTGTTGATGTAGACTGGGCTGGAGATTTGGATCAGCGAAGATCTACAAGTGGGTATGTGTTTAACCAATTTGGAGGTGCAGTCAGTTGGATGAGTAAGAAACAATCTGTAGTGGCACTATCAACTACAGAGGCAAAATACATGGCAGCCACTCAGAAAGCAAGAAAGCAGTTTGGTTGTAATTGTTCAAATTAGGGTTAGTACATGCTCTATAACGAATAGAGTATGACAACCAAAAGTGCAATTTTCTTGGCAAAGAACCCTTCTATATTCGAAACAAAGCACATTGATGTTTAGATACTTTGTGAGATATGAAGAAACAAAAAGTGTGCGGTAAAGTGGAACTTTGAAAATACTGCGATGAATTGACAAAATCTGTGGCTCTGAGATTCTCCTGGTGTAGAAAACAACGGGCATTTTGGTTGGAAAATGACTAAGCTCTCCGATGGCCCCCTTGGAAAAAAAACAGTGGGATAATGCGGTGGTTATCTTCCACGAAATTCTTTTTGACCCTATATGAGGTGGGCGAACCTACTATGGTTTTCGGTCCATGGTATGGATGCTTCGGCAGTATAATATGTATTGTAACATTGAAAGGAACATAATGAAAAATCAAGCTGGTAGTCCCGGTTTTGGGATCTAGGGCAAAATCTCTATGTATATGTGTTTTATGTGTTATGCTCAAGCATTGTTTATTTTCTATGTTTTATAATTCGTATGCAAGTAATTTCTGTATGGGGTTAAAACCTATGAAAGGAATGAGCCTAGATCTTGAAAACTACAAGCCTTTCTTGAAGACACCATACAGAGATACACATACTCACCTCATGCCTTTCAGATATTTATTGGAGAAATATGCCGCTTTGATGAAAATTGTCATGAGGTTCTTCACTTGTGAAGGTAGATTGTCGAGGTTGTATGCCTATCATATTCTCCTCCTGATGCATTTCACCTCTCAAAAGCCACTCAACATGTGTAATTATCTATTCAGGAGCATTTCCAAAATGTCTGAAAAAATACAATTAAAGGACAAAGAGCACTCCCCAAGCTTGTTTCGTCATAGTCTCATAAAAACTATTTTCCTTCACCAGCTCGCAGGGAGAGGTATGGCTTGGGAAGCCTTTTTGGAAGCAGCCTTGAAATGGCATGAGAAGAATGCAACATCTCAGTTTCCTAGTGCACCAAAACAAAAAACAGAGGTGGGATCATCTAGAAAAATAGTGGAGAAGAGTCAGCTATCCAAACCTGAGGGGACTAAAGTGTATAAGAAGGGGCAGAGGCCTATGTTTTCTTCTCATAGAGAGAAAGGGGCCAAGCCTTCTTCATCGACAAATTAGGAATCAGCAGCAAAAGATAAAGACACAGTTGAGCATGATTTTGAATTAATTGATCCAGAGACTAAGGATCAGACCACCAACATGAGACAAACTATCAGGGATAAGGACTACCAAATCAAGGAGCTAGCAATCTATTTGGAAAGGGAAAAGTATGTTATATCATTCCTTGAACAGGAAAATAGTCAACTCAAAGCAAAGGAGTTGATCCTAGAAAAGTAAAAAGCCAAGTTAATGCAACAAGTTGACAACGGTAAGGAGATCATGAAATCAAGCGAGCCTGAAGCATTAGAGGTGAGAGGAAAAAGGAAAAGAACAAGAACAAGAGGCCTGAAGAAAGCTTTGCAAGAGGAGCAAGAACAAATTATGCTAAATGAGGACCTTGACCTAGAAGATAGGATCGCCTTAGAGGTTCATCAAGATAAGGAATATTGGCTCAATAGAGTGAATGAACATTTGGAGAAGCTCCTTGAGAAGGCAAACAAAGATAATTAGTTGCTTAGACACATGATACACCACTACCGAGCTCAAATCATGATCGCCAATGTTAAGGTAAAGCAACTTGAAAACAAGCTCAAGGAAGCCAAAAAAGACTGAAAGTATGAGGGAAACTTGGAGATGCTTGCTGAAGAATCCATGAAGCTATAAAAAACATATGTTTACACCTTCCCTCCAATTTTGAACAAATTGTGAGCATTTTGAGTTGTGTGAGAATTTTTGGTCGAAGTTCAGAAATTCAGCTGCTCAAAAAGCACAACGCCTTGGCGCTGCGCTTTTTCCTCAGGCCTCCATTTGAGGAAAGGTCTACATTTTTGGAAAGGTCTTGCCATCCTCTAAAAAATCATTTGCCCAGATTTTGCAGAGGTGGATTAGTTTTGGAGAAAAATGCAAAAAAGTGGCAAAAAACTAGCATTTTGGACCATTCTTTGATAGGTGCCGCACTTCTGGAGTGACCTTGGGAGAATGGATTTTTGAAGGCCTTCCCATCCTCCAAATTCAGAAATTCAAACTGTTCTAGAAACTGGACGTGAAGGGATAGTTGACCGTTCTCTCATATTAACATTTTGACCCATGGAAAGCACCTAAGAATCAGCTCAAAGTTGGCACTACGCTTCTCCACTTTTCTGTGTTTCAAATTGTAAAATTCACTGTGCAAATTTCTAGTTTCTAGTTTGACTTAGTCAAAGTCAAGATTCTCAATGTAATGGCACTAGTTACGAGGCTAGGTGATGTAGGAATGAATAAATGTACATCATATGCAGTTTTTTATGTTTATTAGGCCTCATATAAGAAGCAAACTCCTAAACAAACTCTTCATGAAGTGTTTGAGTTTCACCTTCTCACTCTCACCTGTTAGTTGAGAGAATCTTGGAGTCAGTTCCTCCACCAAGGAATTCGACTCCTGAAGGTGGGCAAGTGGTCTAGGAGAGTCTATATGTATCATTTCTCCTCAGGAGAAAAGCATTGAACCTTTTGTGAAGGAAGCTTGCATGTAATCATCTTTCAGCTTAATACAAAGACAGGTTGCAGCTATTTTCAAGGAGCTAGCCCAATGAGTTCATGGTGCTTGTACTTCATTCTTTTTGTTTTCTCATGGTCTAAACATCTTTATATACATTATATATATTCTTTCTATGAATGCCTTGTGATAAAATACTCATAATTCTTGTTTTTAAAGCTCTCTTATCTGGTTTTCATAGTTATGTGTTTTGTCTTCCTAAGCTAATGAAATCATGTTTATTTATGCTCATTAGTTTCTTCCACACTATATCCTCTATACTACACTGACAAATACTCAAATTACACCATGGCTTCTAATATCTAGCTCCTTCTTATGTTTGCTCCTGCATTCCCACAACCTAGACCTACTTGTGTTGAAAATAGCAACAAGAAATGCTAAATATAGAAGTGATAAATTTAGTACTACTATAAATAGAATTTCAGGATACCTTCCTATTTTAGTTGGTCCCTGAACTAAAATAGAGAAGTAAAAATTCGAATTTGATCTTAGCATTTGTTTGTAAAATAATTAATTAATTCACCACGAGTTAATTAGTTGTAGAAAATCAAACATGAAGTCTATGTGGGGACATGCAATGGTTTCTCCATTAATTGAGGAATTTATCCATCAGTTAAAGAGATAAGGATGAGTTGTAATTAGTTGGCTCAGTTAACTGAGTCAAGTCTAGTTAGATTAATTCAAACAGATTGTTGAATTAATTGTGAGTTCAATTAGTTAATGCATGCACGCATGTAACTGCTGCACTTCATATAACTGAATATTCTCTCATAAATAACTCATGCATGTCAGTTCAGACAGAGACCTAGTTGAGATCAGATGGATGGGATAATGTACTATCAGTTGGAGGATTTTTCGTATATAGGAAACTCATCCATCCAGAAGGAATTATCTACTTCAGGATTGCGCAGTTAGATTAGAGGTTAGTGAGTGTGTGAAGAGGCCAATTTACACAGGTGGCAGCACTGGACCCCAAGGAAAACTGTGCAAGGGAATAGGAGGATTGGAGGGCTTGAGGAGGACATATACAATGTCTATTTGATCTGTGAGCTGTATTGTTTGATTGCAGAGAGAGCATGATAGCTTGAGAGTTGATTCTTTTTGTAACTTGAGCATATTTCCACTCATATGATAATATAAATATTGGGGTTTTAGGCTGAGGCTTTCCTTAGGTTATTTCTTCTGTGTTATGTGTTATTGATTCTCATTCTCAATTATATGTGTTCTCATTGATCTTGCTCATATTCGATTAAGCTTCCGCAAAGTTTGTTGTAGAAGTAGATCTTGTATTTTTCTTTAGTATATTGCATAATCTGTTGATCTACAGTGGGAATTTCTACATGGTATCAGAGAAAGGTGAAGAACAATATACAAGAAGGGAGAAGTTCGAAGTTTGAGGTTCCTGAATATATAAATTGAGTTCTTATCACATCTCAATTTCACCAATGGAGTTCAGCGGTTTAAGACTCGAGTATGCCCTTGATGGCAACTCGAATTATATAGCCTGGAAGGATCGCATGGAAGCAGTATTAGAGGATAACGGTCTAAAGGGCTTCATTTATCAAGAAGTCCCCAAGCCGACTAATGCTGCTCAATTGGTAGAATGGAAGAAATGTGTGGCTAGAGCAAGGATAATCCTTTTGGAGGGAGTTTGAGACCACATAGTCTCGAGTCTCCATGGGAAGGAGACACCATTTTCGATGTGGAAAACATTGAAATATCTATATCAAAAAAGCAGTGATTAGAGGAAGCCGGTGCTGAAAGAAAAGCTTCGGAAAATTAAGTGTGAAAAGGGTGACACAATCTCTACATATCTGAACAAGCTCACCACCTGTAGGGATGAGCTTGGAAGTGTAGGGATCATGACTGCTGATGATGACATGGTGATTCTTGCACTCCTCGGTCTTCCTAAGAGTTGGCATAGCTACTAAGACTCGGTTAATGTAAGAGAAAAATTGCCAAATTGGGAACGACTTTGTTCGGATCTGATGCAGGAGGAAATAAGAAGAAGCACCAGAGATGGATCCTCATTGAAGCAAGATGATGAGGAAAATATAACCTTAGCGAGTAAGGCGAGGAAAGGGAAAGGGAAAGGGAAGGCGTCCCATCCCAATTCTGGTTCTTCCATGGTGGGAAGAAGCTTGACAAATTGAAAGTGTGATTCTTCCATTGTCATGAAGTGGGCCATTATGCTACAAATTGTCCACAAAAGAAATCCAAGAAGGGTTCCTCGAAGGGATCTGATGGTGAGGCAGTGGCCTCACAGTTTGAGTTAGATTTCTTGCTTATTGCATGCATGGTTTCATCCATGATGGGATGTGTGTGGTACCTAGACAATGGAGCTTCATTCCACATGTCAGGTGACAAGAATATTTTCAGTACCTTGGAGAAGAAGGACCTCCAGATGCGGATCGAGATGGGCGATGATGGAAAGTAGCGTGTTTTAGGTGAACTTACGGTTGTGTTCCAGAGGGAGCATGGATCTTCCTTCACCCTGACTGATGTAAAGTATGTACCAGGTCTGAAGAAGAATCTTGTGTCTGTCGCTATGCTAGAAGATAAAGGCTATGATGTAGTCTTGAGTAAAGGAAAGGTATTCCTGAGTCATATCAGTACTGGATAGACAAAGCGAATTGGGGTTCGAGTAAAGAATCTCTACAAGTTGGAGGTAGACAACTGTGTTGCATTGAGTTCCAAAGCTGAGATGGTGCAGAGCCAAGATGTTGGTGAGCTATGGCATAGAACACTGGGCCACTTTCACCATGGAGCCTTGAAGATCATGCAACAGATTTCTACTGGATTACCCAAGGGAAAACTTGAGCAGACGAATACATGCAAAGTTTGTACCTTGGGAAAGTATGTGAAATCTTCCTTTCCGGATTGAGACAGTAGAGCTGGAGCAATCCTGGAGCGAGTTCACTCAGATATTTGTGGACCATTCTATATAGCCTTCATCGCTAAACAAAGGTACTATGTTATTTTTATTGATGATTTCTCTCATAGATGCTGGATCTACTTTATGCAAAAGAAGGATCAAACCTTTTTGAGGTTTTGTGAGTTTAAAGCCTTGGTAGAGAAAGAATCTAGAAAGAAAATAAAAGCCTTGCGTAGCGACAATGGTGGAGAGTATGTCTCCCAACAATTTAAAGACTTTTGCGCTGCAAAAGGAATTAAACGGGAGTTGACGGAACCCCATAATCCAAAACAGAATGGGGTGGCCGAAAGGAATAACAAATCAATTGTGGGAGCAGCTTGAGTGATGTTGCATGACCAAAGCCTACCATTGCATTTGTGGGCTGAGGCATGCAATACAACAGTATACTTGCAGAATAGAAGCCTACGCCATACACTGGGAATGAAGACACTTATGGGGGCCTTTTCGAGGAAGTGACCAGATGTGAGTCACTTCCAAATCTTTGGATCATTAGTTTACTATCACGTGACCAAAGATGCATGGAAGAAGCTAGATCCAACACCTAAGTTGGGAATACTTGTGGGGTACACAGATACACCCCACAACTATTGGGTGTACCTTCCTATTAGTTAGAGGACAGTGGTACACAGGGATCTGAAGTTCAGCGAGCAGAAAGCCATGCGATTATCACTTGAGAGGGAGCTCAAGTTGTATGTAGAGGAGGAACTTTCAGTTCCTAAGCAGGAGGAGCCTCAGATTGATGCGGAGCAGCCGCATGTAGAGGATACATGAGTGGAGACATTCACTCATGCTGTGACTTCCAGAGATGGGTGGAAATGCTCAAGGGAAGCTGACAGGTTGATGTTGGATGTGTGGGAGAATGTGGAATAGACATCTTCTCAGCACAGACAGAGGAGTTTGCCCGAGCGTTACATTGGGTACATGGCCCTCTTTGGGGAGTGTGTAGGTACCGAACCTTCTTCATTTGAGGAGGCAGTGCAACAACTAGTTTGTGTTGATACAATGGTAGATGAGTATGATTCTATCATTCGGAATAGTGTGTGGGATGTTTTCCCAAGATCTTAGGGTAAGTCAGTGGTGAGTTCTAGATGGCTTTACAAAGTGAAGCAGGCAGCTGATGGTAGTGTTGAGAAACACAAGGCAAGGTTTGTTGCTTGAGGTTTCTCACAGGTCGAGGGGATCGACTACGATGAGACTTTTGCTCCCGTAGCAAGGTACTCATCGATTAGATCGATGTTGGAACTATCAGCTCCAATGGGGTGGAAGATCCACCAGATTGACGTGAAAACAACCTTCCTCAATGGGAAGATTGAGGAAGAGGTGTACATTGAGCAGTTAGAGGGTTTCGAGACCATCGATCATGAGTCACATGTGTACCGACTCAAGAGGGCTTTGTATGGGTTGAAGCAAGCACCCCATGCTTGGTACACCAGGATTGACAACTATTTCACTGGGTTGGGCTTCACCAAGAGTGAAGCAGATGTGAACCTTTACCACATCATGGTAGAAGGTAAACCATTGATCATTGTTCTTTATGTCGATGATCTGATTTTGATAGGTGATGATCAACTGATACAGTCTTGCAAGGAGGACCTTTCAAGAGAGTTCAAAATGAAAGACATGGGTCTTATGCACTACTTTCTAGGCATGGAGGTGTGGCAGAAAGATGGTGAAGTATTTGTGTCTCAAGGCAAGTATGCCAATGAGATACTCAGGCGCTTTCACATGGATAAGTGCACGCCCATGCAGACTCCTCTAGCTGAGAACTGGAGGATGGAGGATGCTACTTCAGGTGAGGTAGTAGCTGCTACTGTTTATTGGTAGTTGGTGGGTTCACATATGTATTTGGTGAACACACGAACCAACTTATGCTTTGTGGTGAACGAGCTGAGTCAAGCTATGGCTCAGCCTACCAAGCTATTTTGGAAGGCAGTGAAGCATGTGCTGAGATACCTCAGAGGCACATCTTAGTTTGGATTATGGTACAGATAGACAGAGGGAGTGAAGCTTCAGGGCTTCACAGGTGCGGATTGGGTAGGGAGTCCATCGGACTAGAAGAGCACTTCTAGAGGAATCTTCAACCTTGTTTCAACTGCAGTTTCCTCATATAGCAGGAAACAAAGATCAGTTTCACTTAGCTCAGCAGAGGCTAAATACATGGCTGCTAGTCAGGCTGCATGTGAGGCCATTTGGATGCGGAAGATTCTAGTGGGATTGTTTGGTTAGAGGATGGATCCAACCGTGATCTACTGTGATAACTAGAGTTGTATCAAACTCCATGAGAATCCAGTTTTTCATGACAGGTCCAAGCACATTGATATCTAGTATCACCATCTTCGAGACTGTCTCGTCAAGAAGATCATGTTGTTGCTGTATATTTCGACCGAGGAACAAGATGAAAATATTTTGACTAAGGCATTGTCAAAATGCAAGTTCGAGTTCCATAGAGACAGGATTGGGGTTACTGATAATCCCTTTCTTGTTGAGAGGGAGTGTTGAAAATAACAACAAGAAATGCTAAATATAGAAGTGCTAAATTTAGTACTGGTATAAATGGAATTTTGGGATACCTTCCTATTTTAATTAGTCCCTGAACCAAAATAGAGAGGTAAAATTCGAATTTAATCTTATCAGTTGTTTGTAAAATAATTAAATAATTCACCATGAGTTAATTAGTTGTTGAAAATCAAACATGAAGTCTATGTGGGGAAATGCAACAGTTTCTCCATTAATTGAGGAATTTATCCATCAGTTAAAGAGATAAGGATGAGTTGTAATATTGAGTTGTAATTAGTTGGCTCAGTTAACTGAGTCAAGTCCAGTTAGATTAATTCAAACAATTTGTTGAATTAATTGTGAGTTCAGTTAGTTAATGCATGCATGCATGTAACTGCTGCACTTCAGATAACTAAATATTCTCGCATAAATAACTCATGCATGTTAGTTCAGACAGAGACCCAGTTGAGATCAGATGGATGGGATAGTGTGCTATCAGTTGGAGGATTTTTCCTATATAGGAAACTCATCCATGCAGAAGGCTTTATCTCCTTCAGGATTGCGCAGTTAGATCAGAGGTTAGTGAGTGTGTGAAGAGACCAATTCACACAGGTGGCAGCACTGGATCCCTTGGAAAATTGTGCAAGGAAATAGGAGGCTTGGAGGGCTTGAGGAGGACATATACAGTGTCTATTTAGTTTGTGAGTTGTATTTTTTGATTGCAGAGAGAGCAGGATAGCTTGAGAGCTGATTCTTTTTGTAACTTGAAAATATTTCCACTTGTATGATAATACAAAGATTGGGCTTTTAGGCTGAGGCTTTCCCTAGGTTATTTCTTCTGTGTTATGTGTGAATGATTTCTCATTCTCAATTATATGTGTTCTCATTGATCTTGCTCATATTCGATTAAGCTTCCGCAAAGTTTGTTGTAGAAGTAGATCTTGTATTTTGCTTTAGTATATTGCATAATCTGTTGATCTACAGTGGGAATTTCTACAACTTGTGGTTCCAAACCCTAAGTTCAACAAATCCTTAAAAACCAAATTTTCACAAACAAAAAAAAAATACTCATATTTAGTCTAAAATACATTTTCTTTAAAGTCATATCACTGATAAGAGAGTTAGAGAGATCCCTCTCATGCTCAATAGGGCTAGCTACTGAGCTAAAGTGTTTTGAGGTTTCCCTTCTCGATTTCCTTTTCAACCTAGGAGTTTGTAAGGGCTAACATTTTTGGCGTCGTTGCCGGGGAACAGCTATTAAATTATTGTTGGGAAATATCGAAGAGCTTTAAAAGAACTGGTTCTATACCTCTCAGTTTCCAGTATTCAAAGTTAGGTTGAATTCATAAATCTCATCAGTTTAGGGTGTATACATTATGGCTTCCAAAAGGCATACCAAGTCAAACCCTGAACCAAATGCACCCTTTATTGTTGAAGATCTAGAGAGATTGCTTAGAAAAATTAGACTACCCATCACTAAAAGTGTAGTTTGTAAAATTAAAAGAACAAATTCTTTGCCTAAAAATCTATTTTCCTTTGAGCAAATTCCTTTTGAAGAGCAGATATAATTATCACTTACAAGGTCCAAGTCTAACTCCCGTATCTTTGATATAACATTAGAAGCTTTAAAGGTTGAAACTCACTCTATCTCTTCAGAATCTTTGTCTGTTAACGCTGATCATGAACTGTGGTTAAATTTTGATAAGCTTCAAAGCCTTGATGACCAACTCAAGATCACTACTGAAAAAGCTTTTGTTCAATATCAACTTGAATACCTGGCCACAACTTCATCCTCTATTTCACCTCCAAGCACATCTGCTACATCTCCCAAAATTTCAGTTTCATCATCTTTCCTACCTCCCCCATTCATTCCGTCTTTGCCTCCACAATCCATTTTAGTAGTTCCATCATCCTCATCAACATCACCACCCTTAATTACACAATCCATTGTAGCACCTTCACTATGTCCAACAGTCATGGCAAGATTTGCACCTCTTTTACTGCTTGCTCAACTTGCTGCTTTGCCTCAGAATTATGGTCAAAGTCTCCCTTTGTTTGATGGAAGTGCAGAAATTACAACTCAGCAGCATGTTGACAAGTTAATAGATCTCATTCATTTAGAAGAAATTGATGAGGAGAATTCCAAAATAAGGATTATAGCTCAGAGCTTCTTAGGAGATGTTAAGAAATGGTTTCGAAGTATGGCTACTAATTCTATTAACAGTTCTCAAAGATTGATTGAATTATTCTTAGCTCATTGGCAAGAGAAGAAAAATCCATTACAGATATTGGTTGAGTATAATTCAATGAAAAGGAACCCCAATGAAACAATTCAAGAATTCACAACAAGATTTAATACAGTGTACAATTCTATACCTGGTGATATGAAGCCTCCTCCTGGTTTGGCTCTTCTTCATTATCCCAATGCTCTCGATCCAGACATGGCCTACCAGCTCAGAGAAAGAGACCCCACTACTCTTGAAGAGATGTAATGGAATGCAATCAGTGTTGAATCCAATTTGTTAATTAAGAAGTCAAAATCAAAGCCAGAGAGGGTGGAGAAGAAAGTTGTCTTCAAAGAAGAGCCTGCAACATCTTCTGATGCAAAGCTTGACAATCTGATAAAAGCTATGGAGAGGATGATGGATAGAATATCTATAACTGATCAACAAGCTGAACCTTCAGTGAGGAATCCCAAGTTTCGCGGACAACAACAACAACAGTTCAAAAATGCAGAAAATTTGGCATCTCACTTAACCCAAAGAAGAGCTTATTCACCATGGAAGAAGGTAAGCTACTAGGTTACATCATCTATAAAGATGGCATCCGCATTGATCCTGCAAGTGTGGAGGCCATTTAGCAATTAGACTTCCCTAGGAACAAGAAAGAGATTCAGTCGTTCAATGGGAAAAATAATTTTTTGAGGGGATTTATTCCTAATCTAGATGAGCACTTGAAAGAAATGACAAATATGTTGGAGAAGGACAGTGAGGTAAAGTGGTATTTGGAGGCTAAGAAATCATTTCATGCAGTAAAGTTTGCATTATCTACTGCTCATATTTTGGTTAGTCCAGATTATACTTCAGATTTCATCATCTTTTCTTTTGCTTCTGAGCATACGTTAGCATCATTCCTAATGCAGAAAAAAGATTAGAAAAATGAGCAGCCTATATCATTCTTTAGTCACGCTATAAGAGATGCAACATTGAGATACAATATCATTGAGAAGCAGGTATTGGCATTGGTAAAATCCCTCAAGGGTTTCCGAGTTTATATTCTACATTCTCATACCATTTCTTATGTCCCTACTGCAGCAGTAAAATAAATTCTTGTGCAAACAGATACTGAAGGCAGAAGAGGAAATTGGATTGTTGCCATGCTGGAGTATGACTTGGAGATAAAGCCTACAAAGCTCATCAAAGGACAAGGGTTAGCCAAACTCATGGCCAAATCAAATCTACATGCACTAGATATCAATTTGATTGCTACAATATCAGAAGAACAAGAAGAAGACGACCCTTTCCTACAGGTGTCTGATATGTTCATGTCCTCAACATGGTATTCCGATATTTTCTATGTATTGCAGCACTTGAATCCCTCTCTGGAAGTCCCCAAAGGTAAAGCTATATCACTGAAACTCAAAGCTTCAAAATATTGTATTCTGGATTGTGTTTTATTTTAGAAAGATCCTGGAGGTGTGCTGCTGAATTGTTTGGTAGAAAATGAAGCTAAAGATATAATGAAGGATTTTCATAAAGGAGATTGTGGTGGACATCAATTTCGGAAAACTACAACAAACAAGATCTTAAGAGCTGGCTTCTATTGCCCCACCCTCTTTTTTGATGCATACAAAACAATCATGAGCTACCATGAATGTCAAATTTTTCAAGGAAAGAGGAAACTTTTGCCATTACCACTACAACCAATTTTGATTTCAACTCCTTTCCAGCAATGGGGTCTTGATTTCATTGGCGAAGTCCATCCTTCATCTTCAACACAACATAAATGGATATTAATAGCCACCGACTACTTTACAAAGTGGATTGAAGCTATCCCAACTAGGCAAGCTACTGATTCGGTCATCGTTCAATTCCTAAAGTCTAACATTTTGTCTAGATTTGGCTACCCACATAAAATAATTACAGACAATGTTGCTGCTTTCAAATAAAAAAGGATGGTGTCATTCTATGCCAAATATCATATTGTACTAGGACATTCTACTGCTTATCATCCACAAGGGAATGGTCTTGCTGAATCTTCCAATAAATCTTTGGTTAACATCATCAAAAATATCCTGGAGGTAAACAAAAAGAATGGGCATAAAAAACTCATCAATGCCTTGTGGGCAGACAGGGTCAGCACCAAAAACTCAATAGGTATGTCTCCTTTTCAGCTGGTATATGGATTTGATACAATATTTCCTTCATCTCTTACTGTCCTAATAATGAAAATCCTACAGGAATTGGATAGTGAAATTAATGACATACAAAGGAGAATAAATCAGATGATTCATTTACAACAGACAAGAGAAGAAGTTTTTCGTAACACATTGAAACTCCAGGGAAATATTAAAAAGATTTATGACTGCAAAACCAAGGAAGACAATTTCAATCTAGGAGATGTGGTCCTTCGGTGGGATGCTAGAAATGAGGACAAAGGCAAACATGGTAAGTTTGAAAACTTATGGAAGGGAACCTACAAATTTTTTTCCTTCAGAGGAAAGAATGCTTTCTTGTTGGAAGAAATGGATGGAAGAGATTATTCAGGAGGCGAAACCAATGGTAGGCTTCTCAAGCACTACTATGTCTAAAAACTCCCGAAAAGGCATCATCATTGTACATACCATTGTGTATTTTACTTCTAGCATTTTAGATAGTTGTCATAAGAGTTTGAAGCCCGAAGTGAAGGCCCTAAGGCTCTTTAATTCAGTACTGTTTTCATTCTTCTTATTCATTTTTTTTTGTCATGTCAAAAGGCCAGTCAGTCTTAAATCAAAAGTCAGTTTTTATTCATGTTGACTCCATTGCCCAATGAATAAGGCTACTTGGTCTACGGTGTTCTTGACACCTCCAAGGCGCTTCCATCCCTAGTTGGATCCAATGTTAGTATTAGTCTTGTTAGCCTATCACCTAGATCAAAAATGCTTTTACTATGTTTTTCCAGGCTTTCAAAATCAAATTTTTTCTGTTACTAGGTTTACGCAACAAATTTGGTCATTATCTGGTTAGTCTAAAGATGAACTCATTGTTTGGAAATTCACTCATGCTGGTCGCCTATCACACTTTATGAAAGTATCACAATCAAAATGTGTCAGTCACCATCATCATTCCATTAGGTCTCAGGTCATCCATTAGGTCGCTAGGGTTTCCAAGGTCCATCATTTTCATGAATAAAACTAGAAGTGAGTAACACATGACAAAACAACTTTTGGAGAATTGATCTTGATTTTTCACACACTCCTCATACTCTCATGTTATCAAAGGTTCCAGAAAAAAAGCTCCAGCACTTAGGAAAACAAAGGGGATCTCAGGTTTGCAATGGTAAAGGTAACTTTGTTTTCATAAAGTAAAAATCAGTTTCTAAAGGAGGGTGGGTCCCATTTATTTCTAAAAAAAGTGAGGAAACTTTCCCTATATAAACTCAAAAGCCCCCAAACTCCTTCATTCACATCCTATTCACTCTTTGTCATCAAGCTATCTCGTCCAAAAAAACAAAAAAAGTTGTTTTCCTATGAGAAATTAGCAAAATTGTAGGTCTTGCGCATAGAAGCACTGCGCTGTGCTTAGAAGAACTACGTTGCGCTTTGGCACTGCGTGTAGGAACACTATGCTACGCGCAGGATAGAGTGCCCCAAAATCCATCAAAACTCTCCCAAACTTAATTTTTTCACTTGCAAGCTTGATTTTACAGAATTCTAAGCTAAAGAAAAAGTAAGTACACCATCATCCTCCATCTTTTGCTTTCCCAATTTCATCTCATGTCAATGATTCTTCAAGTTAGGGTTTGTAGAAAAATTGCATGGGAAATGTTAGGGTGAAAATTGCCATCATTATTTTTAATTTCCAAAACATTTAAAATGATATCCTACACCTGCATACATGTTTAATGAGCTATTTAAACCATTTTACCCACCTCAAAACAAAGTTTAAACACTCAAAAAACAAAATCCTACCTCATTCCTAGAGGTTTTTGGGCAAGTTTCATCATAAACCCTGTTGTTCCCACCTGGAAGCAAATCATCTTTCCACTGTTTCTCCACTCATTTTCATCATCTTTCAAAGTCCTCTCACCTTTCCCAAGACCCCTCCTATCATTTTTTCAAAAATCACCTACATATCACTTCATATCCATTCACACCTCACATCTTATTTTCACTTCCTGCTGCTAGGGCTTTGTGTCATCATGGAGGTAGAATCTTCTAATGGCATAAGTGCCCTCAAAGTTTACACCCGAACAACAAAACACTCTTGCAATGAGCTATTTATAAGCTCAATATCCTAACTACCTCTAATTATGGATCTCTTATAAAATAACAAGTGTCCATTTACAATAAAATCTATTCAAACAACTTACTAAAAATTCTCCTAAATTAGAGCCTAAGATACAACACATTTGTAGAGTCATATCCTTTTACAACAATATACTAATTCTAAATGTCTCCATTTAATAATTAAATATTCTAGATTAATAATTATTAATTTAATACTTAAATTAATAACCTATGATAATATTTATTTTGGATCATCTAACATTACCCCTATGATCCAAAGATACATTACAACAAATACCAAGTCATCCTTGAACTTAGTAAATTTTATTTTGCCAAGAGGTTTTGTGAAAATGTCGGAGATTTGATCTTTTGAAGGACAATAAATTGGCTTGAGGACATATTTGGCAATGAGAGATCTGATATGATGATACTTGGTGTCCACATGCTTTGTCTTTGAATGAAAAACTAGATTCTTGGCAAGCTTGATGGCTAACTGGCTGTCGATGAATAATGACGTAGCTTCTGCCTGAGAAATGCCCAGGTCTTGCAAAAGTCTACACAACCAAACAATTTCACATGCTGCTTCCCATGCTGAAATGTACTCTGCTTCTACTGAAGAAGTGGCCACTATAGCTTGTTTCTTACAAATCCAAGACATTGCTGCTGACCCCATGTTCATTAAATAACCTGATGTTGATTCTCGATCATCAATACTTCTAGCAAAGTCGGCATCTAAAAAACCACCAAGTACAAAGTTTTTAGTCTGTGTAAAGAAGACCAAAATATTTTGTTCGTTGGATATATCGAAGAACTCTTTTGACCGCATTCCAGTGGCTATCTCGTGGTTCCTACATAAAACGTGAAAGAATACTGACTGCATAAGATAGATCAGGGCAAGTATTTGTCAAATTTGGTTGACTTTGCGTATTTCCTTTTCTTTGACTGCCTTTAGTTTCTAAATTTTGAAGAAGACTTTCGATTTCTTCAGCACTCTTACTCTCTGTTTCATCAAAAATTGCATCCCTGCTCACAATAAACTTTCCATTGGTCAAAGGACGGTACCCTTTCTTCTCATCAGAATATCCAATCATTGTGCATTTCAAACTTCTTGAGTCAAGCTTAGTTCTTTTTTCTTTTGGAACTAAGGCATAACATACTGATCCAAAAACTATAAGATGTTTAACTCGAGGTTTCAAACCAAACCAAGCTTCATAAGGTGTGATCCCTTCTAAAGAAGCAGTTGGAGATCTGTTCCTTAAGTAGATAGCTGTATGAATTTCTTTTGCCCAATATGTTGGACTTAAACTTTTGAAAGTTGACATAGATCTCACCATTCCTAATAAGGTGCGATTCATTCTTTCTACTACTCCATTTTGCTGTGAAGTGTAAAAATTTGTAAGATGTCTCCTTATGCCAAGATCATTGCAATAAGTTTTGAATTCATTTGAAGTGAATTCTCCCCCATTATCTATCCTGAGAGTACCTATCTTTTCTTTGACTTCATTTTCAACAAGTTGGCGAAAAATTTTAAACTTTTGAAATGCTTTTGACTTTTTATTTAAGAAGAAATCCCAAGTCATTCTACTAAAATCATCAATGCATAGTAAGAAATATTTTCAACCACCGAATGAAGTTTGTAGTGGTACACAAACATCATTGTGAACTAGTTGCAGCAGCCTGTTTGCGCGCCATGAACTTTTTGGAAAACTTTCTTGACTTTGTTTTCCATAAATGCAAGCTTCACATTTTGCATTTTCTTTTTTGAAAGTTGTAATTCCCTTAACCGTCCCTTGTTTTTGCAATTTAGAAAGCCTATCAAAATTTAAATGTCCATATCTTACATGCCACAATCTTATAGGTGAAATTCTTGTAGTCATTGCCCCTGCAAAGTCAAAATGTCTTGGAATAACTGTCCCTTTCATCCTTAACAATTTTCCATCTTCATAACCTATCATCACTGTTTGCAATCTCTGTTTTACTGATTTAATCTTAACTAATCCATCTTCCATAATTATCTAATGTCCTGCTTGTCGAATTGTGACTAAATATAACAATTTTTTCTTAAAGGTTGGTACATACCATACATTTGAAATCATTTTTTCTCCAATGCCACGGAGAAAAACTTTAACTGCACCTTTTCCATAAGGTGTATGCTTTGTATCATCTACAAGAAAGATGGAATTAAGATGACAATCTTGAAAATTCCAAAAGAAGTCTCGTCGACAAGTCATGTGCTGAGTTTCTCCTGAATCCAAGATCCAAGCATCTTCACAATCACTTTTAAGATAGGAGGAAAGTTGTAATGCCTTTGAAGAAGTAAAGACATATTCTGAATCATCATCATATTGATCATTTGAAAATTGTGCTGAGTGTTGATGAAACTTGGGGATTTTGTCAATAGAAGTTTGAGAATCATTAGCATAATGTCCAACTTTGTTACACCTTCGACACAGAATTTGACTTAAGTCTGTTCCTCTTCTTGGAGATTGTCCTCTGCCTCTGCTTTGACTTTTGTTTTGAGGCTGTCCTCTACCTTGATTATTATTTCCTCTCCCTTGAAAATAGCCTTTTCCTTGACCGTATCCTTTGCCTTGAAAAATACTCCTACCTAAACTATTGCCACTATTAAAGTTGTTTCCTCTACTTTGGCTGCGACTGCTACTTTGTACATTATGTGTTGCTTGATACTGATTTAAATTCCCTCTGCCTCTATTTCTAGAACTGTCAGTTGATGATTTACTAGTGCTGGCCTCTGTGAAAAAGACATCTTCACCAACTTTCTTTTTATTCCCATTGGTTTTATCATGTTGGGTCAACATTTCACAGAACTCATCAAACTTTAGCTTCTCTAACTTTCTAGTTAATTGTAGAGTTTCCAAAAAATGTGTGTAGGAAGAAGGAAGTCCAACAATTAAAATTGTGACCATAAAACTATCATCTACTTCTTGAAATATAACATTAATGATTTCCTGCTTTATATTCTTAAGTCTGGAGATGTATTCAAGAACATGACCTCCTTCAGTCATTTTTTTTGCAACAATTTTAATTGTAGATCAAATTTCTTTGATTCAGGCTGAGTATCAAAAAATTCTTTGAAAATTCGCAAAGCAGACCATGCATCTATAGCATTTGCTTTATGGACATACATTTCATCATTAACAGAAGATTTAATGAGAGCTAATGCTTTGGCATTCTTAACTTCCCATTTTGCTAGTGTAGCTGCATCTGTGGGTTTATCTGGCTTAATATCACCATCACATATATCATGCCACAGTTAATTATAAATGAGAGTGCTTTCGATGAGGCATTGCCATGTTTTCTAAGATTTTGTGCCTTCAAGTTTGTCAGAATCAAAAAACAAATTAATCAACTTTGACATTGTAGTGTTGAAGCTTCACACCAAGAATCAAGCTAAAAAAAAAATATGAAGATGGGAAACACAACATGCAACACAGTACGCAAAAAAAGTGATCTATCGGGGCTCGACCTTGACCCTCGTATAGTCGTTAAAGGAGAAAAATGACTGAGCTTTTCACTTGGCTCTAGTCAATTTCTCTTAAGAATTTTACAATGAAATCTTTCAAATTTTGACTCATTTACAATCCCTTGCAAAGTTTTATGAAAAATGTACTCTAACCCCCCCTTAAAGTAAAAAATTACTTTGAGCTACAATGTCACACTTATCTCTCCAAATAAAAAATTATAAATAAAATCTCCTTATTACTCCAAAAATTTACTACCCTAAACATTTACAAATAACCCCTCACACCTTATTTCTCCAAAAATATTATTTTGCAAATAATAGAAAATTCCTTGTCTCTCCAAATTACAAATTACAAACTATAGAAAAATCCTTATCTTTCCAAATTACAAACCATAGAAAAATCCTTATCTCTCCATTAAAATTAATCCATTTTTAAGTTCTTTTAAACTCTCATTCATTTAAAAGAACTTTATGAAAGTCTCCAAGACTTGCATTAAAAAGTGAATGGAGGTAATTTAATGTGTATCTCCTTTTTCTTTTGAAATGTAAAAGCACGCCCTTAATTAATAAAATGAATTCTTAGCACACAACACCCAATATCTACGCACATTTTTTTTTTTAACCCATTCAAACACTTATCTCCAAGCTATTCTTTCGATAGAGTTTCAAGCTGGAAAATTTCACGCATTCAGTTTCTGCACGCTAGTTGGCTGGTTCATGCAGCTTCTTTCTTGCTGGTTGGCTCACACTGGTTGGCTGGCTCACGCTGGCACAAGCCACTTGTTCATCTTGGTTGGAAAATCTAGTGTACCAATGTAGCTGTTCAGAAGCTTACTACAATATTAATAATAATATTAACAATTCTATGCTCTCTCCTTCCTCGGGACAGATCCTACAAATATATCGCTCACATATATTTCATGCCATGGCGAGTCCATGAGGACCAGAATGCTCAAATCCCACCAAAATTTCAAAGCAACAGGCTCTGGATCTTATTCGGGAGCTCCAAAAACATTTTCCCATAAAAAGAGCACCAATGAGGTTGTGACTTGTAATCCCTGAGATTCAGGAAGCCGTTTTCTTGCAGAAAATTCAAACCTGGAATCCTTGCGTTGTGTCCAAAGAGGTCTCTAGTAATTAGCTATCTATGGTTTGTCAGATTGAACCTGGATACTTCTGAGATTGTAATGGCGTAGTACGAGATTGTAATGGGGAGAATTCAGAGAGAAATTGTTGAAGCACAACAAATAATAGAAATTCAAGACACAACAATTTTAGATAATAATACAAATTGATTTTCAGATTTAAAAATCTAAAATCAATAAAATAATAAAATTTATTTTATTTTGAACAAAAAAACTAGACAATTTTCATACCAATCATTTGCTGATCAATTCAATGGACTTTTCCAAAAAATTGTAGAGCTAGAATCTCCTCCTCACATCAACTGCATTATTGAAGCTCTGATACCACAATAATGGCAGAAGTGTTCTCCGAGTTTACACCCGAACAATAAAACACTCTTGCAATGAGCTATTTATAAGCTCAATGTCCTAACTACCTCTAATTATGGATCGCTTATAAAATAACAAGTGTCCATTTACAATAAAAGCTATTCAAACAACTTACTTACAATTCTCCTAAATTAGAGCCTAAGATACAACACATTTGTAGAGTCATATCCTTTTACAACAATATACTAATTCTAAATGTCTCCATTTAATAATTAAATACTCTAGATTAATAATTATTAATTTAATATCTTAAATTAATAATTAATTTTATTCTAACTTAATAACCTATGATAATATTTATTTTGGATCATCTAACATCTTCGCCATAAAGAAAGAGACAACATAAAGGAGGGAGGATCCTCTGATATGAACCATCAGACTGCAATAAAATCAACTCCTATCCTTTCATCAAGCAATGCTTTGAAGATGTCCACTGCTTGGAATTTTGCAAAAGGGTGAGCGAGGTGGGATTTCATGAGCAGCTAACAAATTGGGTAGAAACATAACTAAAAGGAGAAACTATTGTCATTTCTGGTGTTGAGTTCAATTTCTCAGTGGCCTCTATCTCAATTGCAACTGGGTTACTGGACAATGGTGAATATTGGTTCAAAGGAATGAGCTTAGATCTTGAAAACTACAAGCCTTTCTTGAAGACACCATATAGAGATACACATTCTCACCTCATGCCTTTTAGATATTTATTGGAGAAATATGCCCCTTTGATGAAAACTGTAATGAAGTTCTTTATTTGTGAAGGTAGATTCTCTAGGTTGTATGCCTATCATATTCGCCTCCTGATGCATTTCACCTCTCAAAAGCCACTCAACATGTGTAATTATCTATTCAGGAGCATTTCCAAAATGTCTAAAAAAATACAATTAAAGGACAAAGATAAATCCCCAAGCTTGTTCCATCATAGTCTCATCAAAACCATTGTCCTTCACCAGCTGGCAGAGAGAGGTATGGCTTAGGTAGCCTTTTTGGAAGCAGCCTTGAAATGGCATGAGAAGAATGCAACATCTCAGTCTCCTAATGCACCAAAACAACAAACAGAGGTGGGGCATCTAGCAAAATGGCGGAGAAGAATTAACTATCTAAATCTGAGGTGACTAAAGTGTTTAATAAAGGGTAGATATTTGTGTTTTATTCTCACAGAGAGAAAGGGGCCAACCTTCTTCATCGACAAAGCAGGAACTGACAACAAAAGATAAAGACATAGTTGAGCATGATTTTGAACTAATTGATCCATAGTCTAAGGTTCAGACCACCAATATGAGACAGACTATCAGGGTTAAGGACTACCAAATAAAGGAGCTAGCAATCAATTTGGAAAGGGAAAAGTATGCTATATCATTCCTTGAACAGGAAAATAGTCAACTCAAGGCAAAGGAGTTGATCCTAGAAAAGGAAAAAACCAAGTTAATGCAGCAAGTTGGCAAAGGTAAGGAGATCATGAAATCAAGCAAGCCCGAAGCATCAGAAGTGAGAGGAAAAAGGAAAAGACCAAGAATAAGAGGCCTCAAGAAAACTTTGCAAGAGGAGCAAGAACAAATTCTGTTGAATGAGTACCTTGACCTAGAAGATAGGATTGCCTTAGAGGTTCATCAAGATAAGGGATATTGGCTCAATAGAGTTATGAAAATTTGGAGAATCTCCTTGAGAAGGAAAATAGAGACACTCAGTTGCTTAGACACATGGCGCATCATTACCAATCTCAAAACATGATCACCAATGTCAAGGTAAAGCAACTTGAAAACAAACTCAAGGAGGCCAAAAAAGACCAAAAGGATGAGGGAAACTTGGAGATGATTTCTAAAGCATCCATGAAGCTATAAAAAACATATTTTTACACATTCCCTCTAATTTTGAGCAAATTCTGAGCATTTTGAGAATTTTTGGTCTAAGTTCAAAAATTTAGTTGCTCCAGAAGCGCACTGCTTTGGCGTTGGGCTTTTTCCGCAGGCCTATATTTGAGGAAATCTATACATTTTTGAAAAGGTCTTGCCATCCTTTAAAAACCCATTTTTCCAGATTTTGCAGAGGTGGCTTAGTTTTGGAGAAAAATGTAAAAAAGTGGCAAAAAACTAGCATTCTGGACCATTTTTTGACAGGCATTGCGCCTCTAGAGTGACCTTGGGAGAATGGATTTTTGAAGGTCTTCCCCTGCTCCAAATTCAGAAATCCAAACTGTTCAGGAAAGCAGACTTGAAGGGCTAGTTGACCGTTCTTTCATATTTGTATTTTGACCCGTAGAAGGAACCTATAAATCAGCTCAACGTCGGCATTGTGCTTCTGTGCTTTTTGTGCTTCAAATTGTAAAATTCACTGTGTAAATTTCTAGTTTCTAGTTTGACTTAGTCAAAGTCAAGATCCTCGATGTAATGGCACTAGTTATGATGATAGGTGATGTAGGAATAAATAAATGTACATCATAGGTAGTTTTTTATGTTTATTAGGCCTCATAAAAGAAGCAAACTCCTAGACAAACTCATCATGAAGTGTTTGAGTTTCACCTTCTCACTCTCACCTGTTGGTTGAGAGAATATTGGAGTCAATTCCTCCACCAAGGAACTTGACTCTTGAAGGTGGGAAAGTGGCCTAGGAGAGTCTATATGTATCATTTCTCCTCAGGAGAAGAGGGTTGAACTTTTTGTGAAGGAAGCTTGCATGCAATCATCTTTCAGCTAATACAGAGACATGTTGTAGCTACTTTTAAGGAACTCTAGGCCAGTGAGTTCATGGTGCTTGTACTTCATTCATTTTGTTTTCTCATGGCCTAAACATCTTTATATACATTATATCTCTTCTTTCTATGAATTCCTTGTGATAAAATACTCAGAATTCTTGTTTTTCAAGTTTTGTTATCTGGTTTTCATAGCTATGTGTTTTGTCTTCCTAAGCTAATGAAATCATGTTTATTTATGCTCATTAGTTTCTTCCACACTATATAATCTGTACTACACTGAAAATACTTAAATTACAACATGGATTTTGATATCTATCTCCCTCTAATGTTTTCTCCTGCATTCCCACAACCTAGACCTACTTGTGGCTCCAAACCCTAAGTTCAACAAACCCTTAAAAACCAAATTTACAGAAACAAACAAACAAATACTCATATCTAGTCTAAAATCCATTTATTTAAAGTCATATCACTGATAATATACTTAGACAGATATCTCTCATGCTCAGTAGGGCTAGCTACTGAACTGAAGTGGTTTGAGGTTACCCTTCTCAATTTTCTTTTTAGCCTAGGAGATTGTAAGGACTAACACAAGCCATGGTCTTGATCTTTGTAGTGGAAACATTTGCCATGCATTTATATTATTTACACATGTACCATTTCATTCAATTCATATAGCTTGGCTCCCATCGCATGAACAATCATTTAAATAATACATGAATTAACATATTATATTTCATTGATAAAAACTAGGACATTACACTATGAAAAAATAAATCTTATATCAAAATTAAATATTACACAAGTTACTCCCACACAATATTACCCACTAGACCAAAAAAACTCAGTGCACCAACTACTAAACCTAGATAGTGCCAACAACATGTTTTATGCTACCATATAGAAGCCATATCTATTGGTTAATGTTAAATCAATCAACATTGAGCCCATGGTAATCCCATGTTATAGGAAGTGATTAAATTTAACATAGACAATACTGCATAAAATTGATTTTGTTTTCGCAAATTGGGGCAGATGTCAGTGGTCTCTAATTTAGTTCCCATGGCCAGCCCTAGGGATGTTTTATCTCAGAAAGCCCTAATCCAGGGAAGAAATAACTAGAAGAACTCTATTAGTGTCCTTGGACAAAACCTGACCAGATCAGCCAAATGAGTTGTTAATGCTCACCTTCCTGGCACATTACAATGAAGTTTCACCAAGACTTTAAAAATATTCATTACATCCATTCCACGGGCACAAAATCATGGCAACCAAAACCATGCACTCAAAACCACCATTGTAGGTTGGGTAACTTTGACTCTTTCACCAAGTCAAGTTTTACCTAATGATTTCCCCTTAAAACTTAACTTGGGGTTTCCCTTGACCAAATATACCTAAACTGGCCAAGTGAACAAACTTTCTCATCTCCATGCCTTACCATCCTCAAAGTTTATATCTCAGGTATAATTTGACATGCCCCTTATCACTAGGTCTATCTCCATACTTTACTATTAATTTCCCAGGGGTATGCATGCCTTATTAGGTCTTACAACAATATTCCTATTTACATGTAATAAAAAATTTAATTCCATTATAAAATACAATATGTTTTTTCATTGTTGCTATGGCCATCCTCTCACTTAGTTCTCACCTCTCTAGATCCAGCTTTTGTGCTTGTTCTCGTCGTGAACTTGTGCACACTAACCTCTTATTTTCTCTTCCAATTCCATGTTCATGCACTTCATGCTTAGCACCTGGGCTTTGCCCTCACATAGCCTAGACAACATGCCCTTTGAAACACCACACATCAATCTAAACCACACCACAAACGCGATCTCGACTCCATACGCTCTGTGTTTCCATTTCTCGGGAATCTGTTCTCCTTTGGTTCTTTCATTGAATTTGAAATTTCTTCTTATTATTGTACTTATGTGCATCTCTTACACTCACTAGGAAATGTAAACCTTTGGAAACAAATGCATCCCACTGAAGCCAAGACTTGGCTCTGATATATCCATCAAATTCAAGTATCCAAGCCATAAATAGACCTTCGAATCAAATGCCATGTTAAAATTACCAAATATAAAATTAAATTTACTTAGATAATATAAAATGAAACCAACAATAAATAAAAATACATAAACACAAAATTTATCTTGAAAAACCCCATTTCAAGGAAAAACCGCTAACAAAATTCTATTAGTGTCATTGGCCAAAATCCAACCAAGCAGACCAAGTGAGCCTTTACCACTCACCTCCCCACTACATTATAATAAAGTTTTCCCAAGCCTTTTAAAGGATTCAATACATGCATTCCACAGTAACAAAACCGTGGTAAACCAAACCATGTGCCCAAAACCACCACTATAAGACTGAGTAACTTTGAATCTTTCATCGAGTCTAATGTTTCCTAATAATCCTCATTCTAAACTTGATTGGGTAAATATGTGTGCTGTCCTCCCCTAGATATAGCTTCCAAACCTCTTCTCCCTATGGACCTATGCACAATGACCTCCACAACCACCTGCTTCTTATCCATCCATTATGGCTCATAAACACAAATCACTACTTCAATTTTATTCACCACCATATTTTCCACGAATTTACAACCATACAATAGGTCCAACCTCACACCTAGAATATTCATTATATCCAAGCATCCAAGCCATATATCCTAGTGCTCTTAACATAGCCAGAACCTCAATCTCAAAGCCATTATCAAACCACTCTTGGTAGAGAGTCCAGGGCAATCAGAATCTGATACCATGTTAAAATTTCCAAAGAGAAAATTAAAGTTATCGAGAGAGGGTAAAACACAACCAACAATAAGTCACAAAACATAAACACAATGTTTAGTCCTAGGAAACCCCAATCTGGGGAAAAGTAAGCTAACAAAATTGTATTAGTGTCCTTGGCCAACCCTTGAGTAAGCTAATTAAGTGAGCCTTTACCGCTCACCTGATTGGGTAAATATGTGTGCTGTCCTCCCCTAGATATAGCTTCCAAACCTCTTCTCCCTATGGACCTATGCACAATGACCTCCACAACCACCTGCTTCTTATCCATCCATTATGTCTCATAAACACAAATCACTACTTCAATTTTATTCACCACCATATTTTCCACGAATTTACAACCATACAATAGGTCCAACCTCACACCTAGAATATTCATTATATCCAAGCATCCAAGCCATATATCCTAGTGCTCTTAACATAGCCAGAACCTCAATCTCAAAGCCATTATCAAACCACTCTTGGTAGAGAGTCCAGGGCAATCAAAATCTGATACCATGTTAAAATTTCCAAAGAGAAAATTAAAGTTATCGAGAGAGGGTAAAACACAACCAACAATAAGTCACAAAACATTAACACAATGTTTAGTCCTAGGAAACCCCAATCTGGGAAAAAGTAAGTTAACAAAATTGTATTAGTGTCCTTGGCCAACCCTTGAGTAAGCTAATTAAGTGAGCCTTTACCGCTCACCTCCATGGCACATTACAATGAGTTTTTCCCAAGCCATTTAAAGGATTCATTACATGCATTCCATGGTCACAAAACCATAGGCAAACAAAACCATGTTCTAAAAACCACCACTGTAAACTGAGTAACTTTGAATCTTTTACCAAGTCAAGTTTCACCCAATAGAGGATTCATTTCTTTTAAGAAAATTGTAACATCAACCATTGCACTCATGATTTAGATAAGTATGTATTATATCACTTTATAATAATAATGATAATAATCTATTTTTTTTAAGGCACAACCAAGAAAAACACCAAATTCATGTATGAGACCCCCTTATCTGTGGGACAAGAGACCCCACCATGTGGTGATTTGATTGCTAAAGTCTACGAAGGTGTACATGCCCTATCCTCATTTAAATTTGAACTTTTATCTCTTATGAGGAAAGATATGTTATTAACCATTAATCCTTCTCTTATCAAATTGTATTAACACAATTAACTTTATATCCTTTCTTAAGAATAAATTACACATGATACCTCACATATTTTAATTATTTTTTAAGTTTGTGCAATGTTTGTTTTTTTTTTTTTTGTAACTAGAAGAATTGGAAATTGGGTTAGTCTTGTACTTGTGTGACATGGGGTTGATTTGAGCCACTACCACTATAACTCTGGGGCCTACGACTTATTAGCACTTTGTAATTCCTCTAGGCTAAGGAGAGGAACCCAAAGATAACCACAAACCACTTTGAAACTAGAATCTATCCCTTCCAGCTTTAGAGAGCACTCTCTCTATATGAATTTTCACTCACTTAGGTCTTAGGCTAGGTATTAAGATCAGAGAGGAATAGGTTAAATAGTTTGAAGGTAGGGAAGAGGGAAAATCCATTAGGTATACGGTCATATGGAGTAAATGATTTTTTAGTGATATGATGGGGAAATTGAGGAAACCTTAGACAGGGGCAATATAGGCAATCCTTATGTTTTTTTATTATCAAATTTCGTTGTAGAAATGGTGAGTAGAGGAGTAGTGGAAATAATAACATCTAAATGATCTAACTAAGGATGAAGTCTAGATGTTACAATGGAAGAAAAACATTAAATGTTCAGTAAGCTATAGTATAGCACTTTAACATTGAATTATGAAATAAATCCTTGCATAAATAAACATGAAGACATAAAAAATCAAGCATCATTATAATAATAGAGAATTTCACAAACACAGGACAAAAATCACCATAAGAAATTGACACATGAATCACTATAAAAGTCGACTTAATCCTTCATCATTCAATGAAACTTTAATGAAGATATAAAATGCACAATGTCTTCTTTCTCTAAACCTAACCAACCCTTTTCTTAATCAAAATGACATCATATATAGATAAAAATCAACTAGTTCCTTCCTTTAGGAACCAAATTCCCTTAAAAAGATTTAGTTTCTTCCTTTAGCAATGAATGTAGAACTACTCTCTAAAAACTAGGGAATTGTTTTGACAAAGAACTTTCTTGACCAAATTACATTAAATACATGCATAAAAATGAGTTTCAAACCTGCCAAACACCTCAAGACATTTACCATGAACATAAAATAAAATTACATAAAGTTTAGATACAAAATTCATGATCAAAGTGTTAACCATGTTGAAGCTCAACACATTTGCTGCACTACTACTTTCTTCAGTAGAAACACATCAGAAAGCACAACGATTTGATGGTTTTCAAGCTTCTGATTATGGTTTTTATTTCTTGATGTGCCCAAAAAGTAAAAGTCAAATCCCACATCATCAGACACCCTTTGAATAACCTCTTTGCATATTGCAAACCCCCCATTCTAAAAAAACATCACCTACAGCAAAAGCACAACACATTTGCACCTGCATAGATTTGACTAGGTACCGAGGTATCTAAACAAAGAAAATAGCTTTCTTTTGATGGTGACAGTTTGAACAACCTATTTGAGCCTTAATACAGAGGAAATGGCAGCAAAACCCTGACATTTTCATCAAATTTTGGTGTTTCGGCAATAGTGTAGCAACTTTGTTGTGTTACTGTGTCATCTACCCTTTTACAAAAAAAATCCCAAAACTATAGAGGATGTGCTTATATAGGCTAATGTACTTCAAATGAAAAGGAAAAAAGAAAAAAAATGTGTTAATTTTCTGTCCAAATTCAAACCTTTGTTGCCTCAGCCAACAAATCCAAATTTCCTCTTTCTTCTTTTTGATTTTCCTCCAATGCCTTCTGCAAATATTGCTTTGTAGCCATCAACTCCTTCAAAGTGATATTTTTCCTGTAAGCATTCTTGAGCTATATATGCAAGGGAAAATTTTTCTTTAGCATGTACTTGGCCTCAAACAATGTTGGCTCACAGATGTTCAAGTGGTCATGTATCTTTTGTCTGACCCTTTCATCTTGTTCCCTAAGTCTAGTGATTTCATTTTTAGCTTTCTTCAACTGCTTCCTCAGCCTATGAAAAGTGTTCTTCCCTTCATCCAACTCAAACTTCTTCTCTTCTTGCATTCACTCTTCCTTCTGTAACTACAACTTCCTGGCTGAAGACCTAGTTATAGGATTTCTGGCTGATGAGTTCTCTAGCTTTTGAATGTTCTATGTTGTTGCCTTTTCTTTACCTTTTTACTTAGTGGAATATGGAGTTGTTTTCTTCGCTAGTTCTACTTCCTCAATATTAGGTGTCTACTCCAAAACAATGTTCTTCAACTCCCTATTTTCATGTTGTAGCTGGGCAATGACTAAGTGAGTCTTTTTTAGTTGTTCATGTAGTTCACCAATCTCATCCTTTCCATCAGAAACAACAGCCTCTGGTATGATATCTAGAACTTTAGTTGGTTGTTTAGGTGTTTGCTCCATGGGAAATTTCTTTGCAGCAACTTTTGTGATTGGTTTCTTATAAACCTCAACCACCTCAGGAGAAAAATGAAGTTTATTACCCTTTTTATTGTCTGATGGGTTAACTGAAGTTGATGTATTGAGCTCTCCACTACTGATTGAACAACCTTTGCCATAGATGAAGGTGTATCTTTTTACTTCACAGGCTGGTTGCAAACTCAACTATCAACTTGGATGAATCCAAGAATGCTTGCCATGTTTGTTTTTTCTTTTTCATTTCTTCCCTTCACTAACAATTTAGTGAGGGAGAAATGAAAGATACTAGGCTCTACTTGACTTTCCTTACCTTATACCTTATCTGCCATCTTACCAAGGCTTTTGAATAAGTAGAAAGGCAGACTCAAAAGTCTTTTTCATGTGAAATGCATCAACAACATCAAATGATACTGATAGACTCTTCCAAATCTGTCTTCACAAGTGAAATATATCTAGATGATGCTAAGAAGTTTGTTGTAGGGTTCTAGTAGATATTCCCTTGGCACAATAGCTCCATATTCCTTGATTTTGTACTTTGGATTTAAGAAATCCTTGTAGTTGACTATCTCTAGAGGCATGCCCTTGAACCATTGTTCTCCTTGTAGAGGGATTTACGTAACAGCTGAAATGGTAACATATGACACTGGAAACTCAACTCTCCAACTTTAACATAGTAACAGCTGAAATGGTAACATATGACACTGGAAACTCAACTCTCCAACTTTAACATATACCCTAGTGAAGTTCAAGGCAAACACTTTTGTCAGCCAAACATTATAACCTTGTATCTTCTCACAAAACCTCATGCATCCAGTCTATTCAAAAGAAACCCTAATTATTGGATCTGAGTTTATCAAGGCAAGGTCTTGAGGCTCAAACCTGACTATGTCTCCGCCTTTGTGTTTCTTTCTATCTAGTGTTGTCATGACTCACACAAAAGATGAATTCTAGGGTTTCTCAGTGTAATTATAGTTCTTAACAATTTAGCACAGTAATAGTGTAGCAGTTATGGAATTAGGGTTTTAGATGAGTGCTTATGGAAAAATTTGAATGAAAATCCCTAATTTAAAAAATTCAGGTAGTAAAACTCAACTCCCAAACCCAAATGAAGTCATTTGTTGTTTTTATATACAACGAAATTTCAAATACGTAGGCGCAACGAGAAAGCACAATGAATAAGGGGAATAGGTTTCTTGATATTCTAGGGCAGCAACAACAAGATTCTGAGACTCCAGATCACTTATATTGAATTTCCAGGCTCAAGGATATAAATGACAAGCAAAATTTGAATGTTTGACAAAGGTAAAACACAAAAATGCAGCGCCTGTGTGAAGGCATAGTGAATTCTCTAGGCAGAATAAGGAAAATGCAACGAGCTAAGAATTCTGGGTTTGTAAGGTCATCTGGGAATTTTCCTCGACATGTAAGGGTATATTGAGCAAAATATAATATGATTCATTCAAGAAAATGGGGATTTAAAACCTGGAAGTGACGATAACTTCTTGAATTATAGAAGCGCAATAACTATCTCTGAGCACAACAACTCTGCAACAACTCCCCTGTAGACTTAGCACAACGAAATCCAATTGATGTCCTGAACATTTTCGATTAAACAAAGAGAAGATAATCAGTTCCTTGGATGCTAAAATAAGTTCTTAAACTCTTCAGATGGTGTAAAACTACCTTCAAGGATCATCATTGCGATTTGAAACTTGAATCATGAAAGTGTAGTAAAGGAGGATGCGCAACATGTCTCATATCTGTTGCACTAAAGGGTGATGTCATAGCACAAGCTTGATTTGGAAACGAAACTTACTGGACTAACACCACTATTTTGTCTCAATGATGAGAGATAACGACCCACTATTATCTTTTCCTCATGAACTAAACTTAAAAAACTGAAACCCATCAGAAATTTAGGGAAGCCCTTGAGATCAAGAAAAGACCTATTAATCTCAATAGGGATGACGACTGGAAGATTAGTAGTTGTTGGATCCCAACCCTTTTGTCTTAGCCTCTTCTTCATTTTTTCCTTGCCTTGCCCCTCTTTGTTTGTTTAGCTTTCCGCTATTTTCATATGGAAACAATAGTTTAGTAATAATAATAACTTTCTTTTAATAACATTAGTCACTTTATTAATTAGTAATAATTAATTATTTACCCTAGACCAGTATTATCAGTTAGTAATAATAATATTACTATTATTTAGTAATAGTGGAATTTTTACTAGAGAATGTTATTAAGATTAATAATGGTAATAATATCTATTTGAGGGTAATAATGATATCATTTTAGTCTCTTTAAATATAACTATTAGCATCAAACGACAGTAAAAATAGTAACAATAGTAATATTATTCCTTTAATAAAATTACTCACATTTTTAATTAGTAAATTTACCCTAGGCTTGTATTATATATAATATTTATTTGAGAAGTTAATAATTGGAATAATAATATAAAATTAAACTATGGTCTCTTTAAATATGATTTAGCCTATGATTAAGGATTTTAATTACTGTATATTATAAGATTAGAAAGTATTACACAAACTATAATATTATTTGAATAATTTATTTAACAAACCTTGACCCTTCCAACTTGGCTCGGGTCAAATCTAGTTGTTAGGAGTCTTTTTAACCATTGCCCAGTCAAATATAGCTGTTGGAAGGACTTGCATCCCCTATTTAACTGTTCGATTAGAATTGTTCCTCAACTTGTCCTGACGATGAACCACACTATTTGGTTTGAAACGTGTCGACAAATGATTCTTTATGTGATTTTGCCGAAATTATTCTCACAATCATATTATGGATCACATAAGTCTACACTCCTTAATTTGATTTTATTTGCCACTCAAAATATATACCCTATTGACTTGATTGCAATGATATCATAGCAATATTTTACCAATTTACCAAATAATAGAATAGAATAAGCTTTCTTTTGACTATTATAATATAGGACGCTAACATTGGATCCAATGGGGATGGAATCCTCCTTGTGAGGTGTCAAAGAACATCGTAGACCATGTGCCTAATCCATTGGGATTTATTAATTCTTGACCTGACACATAACTAAGTAATGATTGACTCATGGTTGACTCATGATTTATTATGACTATTTTACATTATGAAAAATTGACAGCAACTCATCAAAATCTTAGAGCCTTCTCCTCGGGATTCAAATTCTAGTGATAACTACTCACACCTGCAACATTGGAAATTTGGATGGCTATATACAATGAAGTGATCAAAACCAACTGATTTTAAGTAAAATAATGCTTGAGAAACCTACCATTCATAGGCCCTCCAACAAGAAATTCTCTTGTCAAATCCTGCAACAAATATGCATTACTCCCATGGAGATTCGCAATATTGAATGGTCCTTTCCAAAGATTTTAAAAATTTCCATGTTTACCTTTGCCTTCATTCTAAGCATCCCACTTCAGAACTAGGTCATCATCCTGAAAATGTTCAGTCTTTGTTCTTCGATCACAAATATTCTTAATTTTATCCTAGATTTCTTGGGTATTGTTATATACTTCCTCTCTTGTTTGATGCAATTGAATCATCTGATTTATTCTTCTTTGTTAGTCATTTGGTTCTGCATCTACTTTCTACAATAAATTCATTATTGGAATTCCTAAGGAAGAAGGAAAAGAAACATTTTTTCCATACACCAGTTGGAAAGCTGACATGCCAATTGACTTTTTAGTGTTCACTCTATCATCCCATAGTGGATAGGTCAACTTCTTATGCCATTTTTCTTATTTTCTTGCAACAACTTCTTTATAATATTCACCAAACACTTATTTGAAGACTCAACTAAACCATTACCCTATGGGTAATATGCAGTAGAATGATTAAGTACAATATGATATTTATGATAGAATTTAATCATTTCTTGGATTTGAACGCGACAACATTATCAATAATTATTATATAGGGACAACCAAATCTTGAGATGATATTACCTTCTAGGAACTGAATGATGACTGAGTATGTTTCTTATCTGGTTGGTATTTCTTCTATCGACTTTTTAAAGTATTTCATGGCTGTTAGAATCCATTTATGTTGGGTTGAATATGATGGATGGATTTCCCCAATGAAATCCACACCCCAATGTTGGAATGGTTCTTCAACTGCAATTAGTTTCAAGGGTGAAGGAAAAAACTTCATTTTTCCTTCAAAAGTTTGACATTCACGACAGCTTGAAACCCTTTTATAAACATCAACAAATAAGGTTGGCCAATAAAAACTAGCCCTCAATGTTTTTTTAGTTGTGGATTTCCAAACATGGTGGCCTCCACAATCCTCTTTGTCATTCCTGGAGGATCATGGAAGTGTTGTAAGACATAAATTATATCAATATTCCATGGTGAGGAAATAAATTTTTCAGATACCTATTGAGAAGGTTTTGAATCATTGTCATCTGAAAAACTAACCATAAAATTTATGTCCAAAACATTCAAATTTGAATCAACCATCAATTTTTCCAGTCCTTGACCCTTTGCCAGCATGGTAGGCTTGATATTCACATAATACTCAAGAATATATGTTATCTATCTACCTCTTCTACCTGCAGGATCAGGTTGGGTCAAAATGCCTGCTTCTCCATAATATTTTACTTAATAGAAGAATCTCTCAAAACCATACTAAAGAAAGTCATTGGTTTTTCATTACCTTGATTATTTTTTTGCATTAAGATTGTTGCAATGGTGTGTTATGACGCAAAAAGAGAAAATATAAAGTCTTTAGTATAATCCGGTTTAGCTAGAAAATGAGGACTAGCCAAGGCCTCTTTTACCTCATCAAAAGACTTATTTGTTTCAATGGTCTACCTGATTTCATTTTCCTTTATCAACATATTGGTTAGGAACCTTATACTTTCTGCTAAATTAGGAATGGACCTTCTCAAAAAATTAACTGTTCCGAAAAAAACTAGACCTCCTTCTTATTCCTTGGAATGTCAATTTTTTGAATTGAAGCAACCTTGTTTAGATCAATTTTAATTCCATCCTTTGAGATTATATTTTTTGATTAGTGGTTGTCATTGATTTCAACCCAAGCAACACCATGGGCTACCTCGATCTTGCAAGGGAATTTTGACTTTACAACTTACTCTATTTCGAGTCAAGGATCTTCTAGATGGATTCTACTCATCGAGATGTTTCCATTGATATTTTTCACACCAAGTAATTCTTCAGTTTGAGAGATATTCATGATTGAAGTTAGTAACCCAGTTAGTGGCCTAAAACCCTATGGGGTTGTGGCATGACACTCATAATTGGTCGTCGTCATTGAATAGTCAATAATTAATAAATATTGTTTTCTCCTAAAATCCATCCAATGTTCACTTATTGATGACCCTATCGACTCAAGAAATTCATATAAATAATGACCTTCATATCCTCGTCTAGTAGGGATTTTATGGCTTCAAGTAGGTCATTGTGGAATTTTCACTGTAATTCTTTTTCTGTGAAGCTTCAGAAGATGAAATTAAAGCCCATTTGAGCCGAAATCTTGATGAACTTGATGACTGAATTTCAGATCTTTTTTTGCTATATGTTCGGAGATATGATCTGAGGAAGTTAGGGTTTTTACAGGCTCCCAAATTCCATGTCAAACAGGGCTGAAGGTCACAAAAATGACACGTGGCACTTCATACAGGTTAGATCTATTGAACTAGTCTATAATAAGGTCATCGTGGGAGATTGGGCATAACTCTTTCTTGAAGAATCCAATCTTTATTAGACCTGTGGGGTTGGAAAGAGGACTTAGAGGGCTATCATATGACGAAATTGTAGACCTTGAAAATATGAAATTACATAGATACAACATATTCAATATCAAGATCCTAGAAGGCAAGAAAAAGCATGCATTTAAGAATCACTGTAGTAAGGACCACACATCAACAGTTAAGGGTAAGTTTCCTACAACAAGGTATGTATGATTAGTGTTTACATTTGAATTTTGAGTATCATCTCTAACATATGTTTTTGCAGGAAAACATAAGTATATACAGTGTCTCGGTTATATCTCTATGTCTCTATATGTCACAATTAGTTTTTCGGATGTCCTATTCTTGATACTACACATTTGATGTTACACCAAGTTTGTTAAATCTATATGATGTTGTACGTTCATGTTACTTGTCTTTTCATAGTTGATAGAATGGTCTCTGTTGTCGTACTTAGAAATTGGTTCATCACAAGTCTAGGGTCTATCATCTATTTCTATTGTATATATCTTTAGGTTAGTTTTGAATATAGTCTTGCATAGAGTCCAGGCCTATATCAAGAGTGGGAGTCTTTGTCTACTGTTGCAACAAGTCAACAACAAAAGTGACAAGCCACTTTAGGTACGCATTGTAATTTTTAATTTGTATTTTTCATTATTATGCACTTACATGTGTTTTGCAGGCAGATGTAAGTTTAAGGGTATTTTGTTTTGTTTTGGCATTGGTTTCGCCAGGCAAATTTTTCATGCAGGTAGAAGAAGCTTCAAGTACAACTTCAAGAAAAAATTCAAGAGAAGAAGTATCAAATCAAAGGAAGAATTTCTATGGGACATCCTTAGAAGACATGAAAACCATCCGTATATTGTGAATAAGTGTCAAGGCCAAAAGTCATCATTGTAAAGTTGTAAAAGAGCCATTTGTAAAAGTGTCATCATTGGAAGGGTCATTATTGTAAAAGTGTCAATCTGCCTAGAGTCAAAAAGGCATTATTGGGAGGTATATAAGTTTCTGTTGGGATGATACCATAGTTGGGTTGCCAGTCATAGAGTTATTGGGTATTTGGTCAAGTACACGAAAATCATTGTACATCTTATTGTATCGTGGATTGTTGTCCCTAGTTTGGGAATCCACAATCTTGTTTTATTTCAGTCATTATAGGGTGGTAAGGAGGTGCTAGGTAGGTGTATGAAGTCGCATATAATTTGGGGCCTGTGAACACTTCAGGGTGGTAGTGTGGTGCTAGGGCGAGTTGTGGCTCACTAGGGTGTTGGGGCATCCATTTAGTTGATTACTGAAGAAACCAAGGCATTGGAGCGTCCTTCCAGTGGGAGCTAGAGAAGAATGATTTTCTAGAATTCTAGGAAGTCATTGCTTTCATTTCAGTTACGGCTGAAGATTAAAGAATTTATTAGAAAAGCATTCGGTAGTTTTTGACCCAAAGGGGGTTTTCCACCTAAAATTATTTTTCTTACTGTGTTCTTTTATTACTATTATTACTGCATAAAAATTAATAATAATTGAAGATTAATTAATTCCTTGAAAAGATTTAAAAGTGCTAATTGCTAAGGAATATTGATTCACCCCCCTCTCAATATTTCCAACAATATTCCCCAACAATTTTCCTTCCTCCATTGCAAAATTTGACTTATTTGGATTTAAAGATATGGAAAACCTTTTTGCACTTATCAAAAAAATGTTTTAGACCCTACAAATTATCAGAATCATATTTTGAAAATAGTGTGCTATCATCGAGATAAACTACAATGAACTTATCCTTTTCATTAGTAAATGTAATATCCATGGCCCTTTGAAAGGTAGCCCCTACATACATCATCCTAAAGGGAATTTTGGCATACATAAAGGTTCCCCATGGTGTGATAAAAGGTGTTTTCTCTTGGTCATCAAGGTGCACCAAAATCTAATTATAACCCGAGAAACTATCAAGCATAGACATTCTCTTAGAGCCAACAACCTTTTTCAATATATGGTCCATCTTAGGTAAGGGATAATTATCCTTAAGAGATACTTTGTTGAGGTTTCTAAAATCAACACAAAGCCTTATTTCACCAGTCTTCTTTGTTATAGGGACCAAATTAGAAAGCCATTTTGAAAACCTTAAAGGAACAATACTTTTGGCATAAAATAATTTTCTCACTTCTTTTTCAATAAGAGTAAGCAACAAGGGATTGGTTCTTATCAACTTTTGTTTAAAAGGTTTCTGATCTTGCTTGATTGGAATTGTATGTTGGATAATGCTCTTATCATACACTTTGAGGTCTTCACATCCCCAAGAAAAAATATTTGAATATTCCTTCATAAGATCAAGATGTTTCTATTTGTATTCATGGGTCAAAGATCTATAAATATTGAAGATTTTAGGCTATTTCTCTATCCCTATATTGTAGTCCTTTACTTCAGTCTTATTGGAAACTACTTTGGGGTTCCTAGCTACATCATTATGATCAAACAACTTCTCAAGAGGGACCAAAACCTTTGCTATGAAACTATTCTTCAATTGTATGACCTCCATATCTATAAATTGATTTTCAAAATCATTTGAAACATAACCCAAATCCTATTTTTCATCCTAATAAAAACAATTTTCATCATCTATTTGCAAACTAGAAAATTCCTCAGACATGTGAAAAACAATATTAAGTTGCTTGTCATATTTAAACACTTGCCAATATTTTACATTTTCTGGTATTTTTGGTCTATGTTTGACTCCAATTTCATACTTCTTATTGGGATAAATAAGAACCTTAAACACACTATGTATAAATTCTCACTGTAGATCAACAAATTATACTATATACTAAAGCAAAATATAAGATCTACTTCTACAAAAAACTTGTGAAAGCTTAATCGAATATGAGCAAGATCAAATAGAACACATATAACTGAGAATGAGAAATCAATCACACATGAACACAGAAGAATAACCTGGGGAAAGCCTCAGCCTAAAACTTCAATCTCTATATTATCATACAAGTGGAAATATTTTCAGATTACACAAAGAATTAGCTCACAAGATATCTTGCTCTCTCTGCAATCAAAACAATACAACTCACAGACTCAATAGACACAACATATGCCTTCCCTCAGCCCTCCAAGCCTCCTATTTTCTTGCACAGTTTTTCTTGGGGTCCAATGATGCCACCTGTGTGATTGGCCTCTTCACACACTCACTAAACTGAAGAAGTAACTGCGCAATCTCCAAGGAATGAATTCCTTCTACATGCGGAGATATCCTCCATGGAATATTCTTGTAACTGATAGTACACTGTCCCATCATCTGATCTCAACTGGGTCTCTTTCTGAACTGACATGCATGAGTTATTTATGAGAGAATATTCAATTATTTGAAGTGCAGCAGTTACATGCATGCATGCATTAACTAACTTAACTCACAATTAGTTCAACAAACTATTTGAACTAATCTAACTGGACTTAACTCAGTTAACTGAGATAACTAATTACAACTCAATATTACAACTCATCCTTATCTCTTTAACTAAGGGATAAATTCCTCAATCAATGGGATAACTGTTGCATGTCCTCACATAGACTTCATGTTTGGTTTTCTACAACTAATTAACTCAAGATGAATTAAATAATTATTTTACAAACAACAGCTAAGATCAAATTTGAATTTTACTTCTCTATTTTAGTTCAGGGACTAACTAAAATAGGAAGGTATCCCAAAATGCTATTTATGGCCATGCTATTTTTAAAACTTCTATATTTAGCATTTCTTATTGCTATTTTCAACACTCCCTCTCAACAAGAAAGGGATTATCAGTAACCCCAATCTTGTCTCTATGGAACTCAAACTTGCATTTTTACAATGCCTTAAACAAAATATCTGCATCTTGTTCCTCGGTCAAAAAATATAGCAACAACATGATCCTCTTGACCACACAGTCTCGAAGATGGTGATACTGGATATCAATATGCTTTGACATGTCATGAAAAATTGGATTCTCATAGAGTTTGATACAAATCTGATTATCACAGAAGATCATAGTCGGATCCATCCTCTGACCAAACAATCCCACTAGAATCTTCCGCATCCAAATGGCCTCACATGCAACCTGACTAGCAGCCATGTATTCAGCCAGTGCTGACCTAAGTGCAACTGACATCTGTTTCTTGATGTACCAGGAAACTGTAGCTGAACCAAGGTTGAAGATTCCTCCAGAAGTACTCTTCCGATTTGATGGACTCCCTGCCCAATCCGAATCTATGAATCCTTGAAGCTTCAATCCCTATGTCCGTCTGTACCACAATGCAGACTAAGACGTGCCTCTGAGGTATCTCAGCTAATGCTTTGCTACCTTCCAAAACAACTTGGTAGACTGAACCATAAATTGACTCAGCTGGTTCACCGCAAAGTATAAGTTTATTCGTGTGGTCACCAGATACATAAATGAATCCACAAGCTACCGATAAATAGTAGCAACTACTACCTCACCTTGAAGTAGCATCCTCATTCCTCTAGTTCCCAGCTAGAGGAGTCTGCATGGGCTTGAACTTCTCCATGTGAAAGCTCCTAAGTATCTCATTGGCATACTTTCCTTGAGACGCAAATACTTCACCATCTTTCTGCCACACCTCCATGCTTAGAAAGTAGTGCATAAGGCCCATGTCTTTCATTTCGAACTCTCTTACAAGGTCCTCCTTGTAATACTAGATCAACTGATCATCACCTATGAAATTAGATCATCGACATAAAGAACAATGATCAATGGCTTAACTTCTACCATGATGTGGTAAAGGTTCACATATGCTTCACTCTTGGTGAAGCCCAACCTGGTGAAATAGCTATCGATCTTGGTGTACCAAGCACAGGGTGCTTGCTTCAGCCCATACAAAGCTCTCTTGAGTCGGTACACATGCGACTCACGATCGAAGGTCTTGAAACCCTCTGGCTGCTCAATGTACACCTCCTCCTCAATCTTCCCATTGAGGAATGCTATCTTCACGTCCATCTAAATGGATCTTCCAACCCATCTGAGCTGATAGTGCCAACATCAATCTGATAGATGAGTACCTTGCTACAGGAGAAAAGGTCTCATCGTAGTCGATCCGCTCGACCTATGAGAAACCATGGGAAACAAACCTTTCCTTATGTTTCTCAACACTGTCATCAGCTGTCTACTTTACCTTGAAAATCCATCTGGAACTAACCACTAACTTGTCCTGAGGTCTTGGGACAACATACCACACACTGTTCCGAATGATAGAGTCGTACTCCTCTACCATTGCGTCAACCCAGACTAGTTGTTGCACTGCCTCCTCGAATGAAGAAGGTTCAGACTCTACACACTCCCCAACTAGGGCCATGTACCAAGTGTACCGCTCAGGTGACCTCCTCTGTCTACGCTGAGAAGATGGCTTTCCCACATTCTCCTGCACATCTAGCATCAACTTGTCAACTTCCCTTGAGCGTTTCTGCTCATCTCTGGAAGTCTTAGCATGAGTGGATGTCTCCACTCCCGGATCCTCTACATGCGGTTGCTCCGAATCAATTTGAGGCTCCTCCTACTTAGGAACTAAACGTTCCTCCTCTGCATGCATCTTGAGCTCCCTCTCAAGTGATACTCGCATTGCTTTCTGCTCATTGAAATTTAGATCTCTGCGTACCACTGTCCTCTCACTGGTAGGCAGGTACACCTGATAGTTGTGGGGTGTATCAGTGTACCACCCAAGTATTCCCAACTCAATTGTTGGATCTATCTTCTTCTGGGCATCTTTGGTCAAATGACAGTATACTAATGATCCAAATATTTTGAAGTGGCTCACATCTAGTTGCTTCCCGGAAAAGGCCTCCATAGGTGTCTTAATTCCTAGTATAATGTTCTTCACTTTGATCACCTTTGCTCTAATACCATGTAGAAATTCTCACTGTAGATCAACAGATTATGCAGTATACTAAAGCAAAATACAAGATCTACTTCTACAACAAACTTGCGGAAGCTTAATCAAATATGAGCAAGATAAAATAGAACACATATAACTGAGAATGAGAAATCAGTCACACATGAACATAGAAGAATAACTCGGGGAAAGCCTCAGCCTAAAACCCCAATCTCTGTATTATCATACAAGTGGAAATGTGTTCAGATTACACAAAGAATCAGCTCACAAGCTATCCCGCACTCTCTACAATCAAAACAATACAACTCACAGACTCAATAGACACAAGATATGACTTCCCTCAGCCCTCCAAGCCTTGTATCTCCTTGTGCACTTTTGTTTAGGGTCCAATGATGCCACCTCTATGATTGGCCTCATCAGACACTCAATATACTGAAGAAGTAACTGCACAATCTCCAAGGAATGAATTCCTTTTGCATGCAAAGATATCCTCCATGGAATATTCTTGCAACTGATAGTACACTGTCCCATCATCTTATCTCAACTGGGTCTCTATATGAACTGACATGCATGAGTTATTTATGAGAGAATATTCAGTTATCTGAAGTGCAATAGTTACATGCATGCATGCATTAACTAACTAAACTCACAATTAGTTCAACAAACTATTTGAACTAATCTAACTGGAATTAACTCAATTAACTGAGCTAACTAATTACAAATCAATATTACAACTCATCCTTATCTCTTTAACTAAGGGATAAATTCCTCAATCAATGGGATAACTATTGCATGTCCTCACATAGACTTCATGTTTTATTTTCTACAACTAATTAACTCAATATGAATTAATTAATTATTCTACAAACAACTGCTAAGATCAAATTCGAATTTTACTTCTCTATTTTAGTTCAGTGACTAACTAAAATAGGAAGGTATCCCGAAATTCTATTTATGGTAGTTCTATTTTTAGCACTTCTATATTTAAAATTTCTTGTTGCTATTTTCAACACACTAGTTGAGGTGGCCAATGCATTAGCTATCATATTCTGTCCTCTAGGAATCAAAGGAAAATTATATTATGGAAAATATTGCAGCATTTCTAGGAAACAATTCTTATAGGCTCTCATTTTGGGGTGTTTAATCTGATACTCACCTTTGATTTGATTGATAATTAAATCTGAATCCCCATGAACTAAAATCATTTTTCTCCCAAATATTTCAAAACATGTAATCCCAAAATTAACGCTTCATACTCAACCACATTGCTTGTGCAATCAAAGGCTAGATTGAAAGAACATAGTTTTGACTTGTCCATATTTGGGCTAACTATCATCACACCAGCTCCAACCCCTTCTTTGCTAACTTCTCCATAAAAATCCATGTTATAAAGGCCATCATATTCATTTTTATGCTCTGATTTCTTTTCTTGCAATTCACCTCCTTTCTCCTTTGATAGGTTGTCCCTGTTTTGACTATCTTTGTCCAAACACAAGTCATTATACAATATAAAAGAACCCATATCAGAGTGCAATGAGTAAATAGTATGATTATTAGGCCTTTCCTTACCACTTACCATGTATTTCATCAAGGTATCTCTGTACAATATCCTTGGCTATCCAAAAAAAGGAATTGTGGCATATGCCATATCTATCTGTAAAGTACCTTTCAATTTTGCAGCTCATGACCTTGATAAAAGCATCCTGAAGTTCGAAGGAATATCAATGACAACTATATCCATCACTATACTTTTTTTTAGAATTTGAGTGAGAGAGACAACCAAATCCTTGATTAAACCCAAACATTTCACCTTACTTGAATCAAAGCTAAAGAGGTCCTTATATGGCCTTGTTATGTCCAAACCAAGTTTGTCCATAATAACCTTTGGCATTAGGTTTTGTGATGCACCTAATTCTAAAATTTAATTATTCAAGCTAACATAGAAAGGTGAGGCATCGCCATCTTGAGAAACTCCATCAAATTTTGGACCAAATAGAAGTTTAGGATGATCATCATTCAAATTAAAAGTATTTGAAACATCTCCTATCTTTAGTGATTTAACAATATGATTTTTTTATTCTCATTCTTGATCAGTTCATTAAACGGAATGGATATTTTGATTTTAAATATTTCATTTTCTAAATTGAAAGAAGATTGATTTTTCTCTACCTCTTTGATGGTTGTGTATTTCTTTTCTGCAATCTCCTTTGCAGGATCAACTTTCTTCTGGATGGAAGAAGGTGCATTCGTTTGGCCTTTCTTTGGAGGATTTACTAGAACCTTGCTGTTTCTGAAGTTATACTATCTTTGTACTTCCATGATTGTTTTTGGTACCCTTTCTTGTATTCTTCTGATTCCATATGCATGATATCTTCCTGTGGCTGAAAGAACAAGTCTTTCTATTCTTTTGTCAAACAAATTATGTCCTCTTCTTCACCAAAATAATGTATCTGGTCTTGATCTTTTGTTTTTTCTTCATCTTTTTGCAAAATTCTCTTGAAAAGGAGGCTTGATTTAATCTCCACGATTTCTTTGTTCTCATTGTTTTATTAGAACTTGAGGCCTTCAAAAATTTGGATTTCTTACTTGAGGAGGTGCCTGTTTTTCTCTAACAACAACTTTGTTTTCCAAAGTCAATTTTTCCATTGTTTTCACCAATACATCTAGCTTGTTATCTATGAAGATGAAGTCTCCTCTTTAATCCCTCCCCTCTTTTCGGCTTTCATTTTGGCATTTTCGTTCAATAGATTTGCTTCCACACCAACAACATTTCTCTGCATATCCTCCGAAGTGGTTGGATTCCTTTCTTTGAGCTAATAGGCAAGCTCAACATCGAATCCATCAGGGTAATGAACCTGGGGGGTTTTTATTTCAACAGGCATTGAGTTATGAACCTTATTAAATATGGCTAAAAAATATGAATTGATTCTCCAGGAACTCTCTTTAGGTTGTTATACTCAGCTAATATCTGTAGGGTCTCACATTTAGTTCCCATCTACCAAGGAAACTTTATTCAAGTTGTTGGAAATTGGAAATACTCATATCTAGCATACTTCTAAAGCATTTCTTGACCTCTCTTGAAAAGTTTTGAGAAAAAAGTCTCAATTTAGCATCCTCATGTTCTACCTCTTCTAGGTGTATGAAATCATTCAACTTATCAAGGTATGTTTGCGCTATAATAACTCATGTACCATCGAACTGGGGCAAGTGCTAACCATAATTTAGTGGTAAATCATGTAATGGAACTTATATATTTAAGGGAGAATAGTGAGCAACCATGACTGTGTGAGGTGAACTTGTGGTAACCTTTGGAATCTGTAATGTGGATGAGTGAGGTAAGGTGACTTGTTCGAAAAATTGGTTAGGAGGAAGGAGTGAAGACAACATAAACAACAAAAGAAGAAAAAAATGGAATATTTAGTGGAGCCAAAACTATTGGAACATGATACTGAAATGTGGAAGATTTAGAAGCAAATTCTTGGACTTGATGCAAAAGATGTTCTAATTTATGAAAGTGTACCCAGATATCCCTATCTGCTTTTGATACACCCCCTTGCTGAAAATAAATATAGAATTCTAACTTAGCCTTATCAAAGATTGTTTCTGTTAGGTTGGTTTTCGATTTAGATCTTAATAAACTCTGTTGAAATTTCAAATCAAATTGAACCTCATCGACTGATTTTACTTTTTTAGGGAGGGACAAGGATCTTTCAATGAAAGTGGTATTTGTTTCTTTTATAGGATTCTTTTTCCTAAATAACTTCTCTGGACTAGTCAAGACCTCAGGTGGATTAGGATCTGGATGATTCCTAGTATGTACTCTTTTTAAGCCATATTTTCCTACAAAAAATTATTGCAGTTGGTTCTAGAATCACTAATATTTGGGCAAATATTCATCCTACTAGTCTTTAGTTAGTTGTCACCCTCAGGAACTAGATTTATCTCTAATAGTAGATATTTCTAGGGAATTTTCAAGATTTGCATTCCTTGGAAATGACGCCACTATGTTAGCATTTCGTAATTCCTATAGGTTGAGGAGAGGAACCCAAAGGTAACCATAAACCACTTTGAAATTGGAATCTAGCCATTCTATCTTCAAAGACAACTCTCTCTATATGGATTTTCAGTCACTTAGGTCTTAGGCTAGGGATTAATATTGAAGAGGAATAGGTTTAATAGTTTGAAGGTAGGGAAGAAAGAAAATCCATTGGGCATACAGTCATATGGAGATAATTATTTTCAGTGATATGATGGGGAAATTGAGGAAACCTTAGACAAAGGAAAGATGGGAAATCCTCATGGTGTTTTTTATCAAATTTCATTGTAGAAATGGTGAGAAAATGATTAGTGGAAGTAATAACATCTAACACATGTAACTAAGGATGAATTATATATGTCACAATGGAAGACAAATATTAAATATTCAATAAGCTAGAGCAGAGCACTTTAATAGTGAATTTTGAAATAAATCCTTTTTTAAATAAACATGAAGACATAATAAATCAAGGATGATTATAACAATGGATAAGTTCAAATACACAGGAGAAAACATCATCATAAGAAATTGAAACATGAATCCCTGTAAAATTCGACTTAAGCCTTCATGATTTACTGAAACTTTAATGAAGATATAAAATGCACGATGTATTCTTTATCTAACCCTAACCAACCCTTTTCTTAATAAAAATCACATCATATATAGACAAAAAAAAAATAGTTCCTTCCTTTAGGAATTGAATTCCCTAAAATTTTTTCAATTTATGCCTTCAACAATGAATGTAGAATGACTCTCTAAAAGCTAGGGAATTATTTTGACTAAGAATTTTCTTGCACATATACATTAAATACATGCATAAAAATGAGCTTCTAACCTCCTAAACACCTCAAGACATTTACCATGACCATGAAATACAATTACATAAAGTTTATATATGAAATTCATGGTCAAAGTGTTGACTGTGTGGAAGCGTAGTGCATTTGTTGCGCTACTCCTTCTTCAGCAGAAACACAACAAAAAGCGCAACGATTTGATGATTTGAAAGCTTCCGATCATGCTCTATACTTCTTGATGTGCCCAATATATAAAGACAAATCCCACATCATCAGATACCCTTTGAATAACATGTTTTGATATTGGCCCCATCCTCAAAAAACATCACCTAGAGTAGAAGCGCAAGGCTTTAGCGCAATGCATTTGTACCTGCATAGGTTTGATTAGGTAGTGGGGCATTTGAACAAAGTAAATAAATTTTTGATGATTCTGACAGTCTTAACAACCTCTTTGAGCCTCAATTCATAGGAAATGGCAGCGAAACCCTGATATTTTCATCAAATTTTAGTGTTTTGGTAGTACTGCAACAACTTTGCCATGTTACTGTGTCATATGCCCTTTTACAAAAATATTCCCAGAATTATAGAGGATGTGATTATATAGGCTAATGTACTTCAAACAAAATGGAAAAAAACAAAATTTATGTTTATTTCCTATCCAAATTCAAGCCTTTGCTACCTCAACTAGCAAGTCCAAAATTTTGTCTTTCTTTATGATTTTCTTGCAATGCCTCTTGCAACTGTTGCTTTGTAGCCCTCATCTCCTTCTTCAAAGTGAGATTTTTCTTTCAAACATTCTCGAGTTGTCTATGTACAGGAAAATTGCTCTTCAACATATACTTGGCCTTAAACAATGCTAGCTCATAGATGTTCAAGTGGTCATGTATCTTCTACCTGGACCTTTCATCTTGTTCCCTAAGTCTAGTGATTTCATTTTTGGCTTTCTTCAATTGCTTCCTCAGCCTATGAAAAGTGTGTTTCCATTCATCCAACTCAACTTTCTTCTCTTCTTACATTGGCTCTTCCTACTGTAGTTGCAACTTCTTGGCTGAAGACCTAGTTATAGGAATTCTTGCTGATGAGGTATCTAGCTTTTGAATGTTCTTTGTTCCTACCTTTTCTTTACCTTTTGAATTAGTGGAATATGGAGTTGTTTTCATCACCAATTCTACTTCATCAATCTTTATTTTCTTCTCCAAAACAATCTTCTTCAACTCGCTATTGTCATGTTGTAGTTGGGCAATGACTAAGTGAGCCTTTTTTAGCTGTTCCTACGGTTCTAGAATCCCCTTATTCTTGTCATTAGAAACAACATCCTATGGTATGGTATATGTATAATTTCCTATAGATTCACAAGCTCATGCAATGTACTAAATAAAGAGACAAGAATCTAATTCTACTCTTTACAGTGGAAGCACATAAAGATTGAGCAAAACAATAATCGACAAGAGGAAGAGAATCAAATACACATAACACAATAAATATCCAGGGAAAACCACAACTCAAAACCCCACTATTTGTATAATTGCATATATCATAAAATCAAGAGATTACAGGAACAATCCCAACACTTAGTAAAACCAATCTCCAACTCATAAGCAAACTCTTAGACAACACTTAGCCAATCCTGCAGCTCTCCAAGTCCTTATTTCCTTGTGCAATTACTATGGCCGATTAGCCCATCTTAAAGGGAAATCAGTGAATCCAAAACTATGCAATCCCTTATAGGTTTAGTTTCTGATTGCATGCACCATCTGTACAACTCAAAAAATTATACAACAAATAGTACAATGCCCCTGCACTCTAGTCTCAACTGGGTCTTTCTAAGAATCGACATACATGAGTTTCTGATGAGGGAATCTTCAATTAACTGGAGTAGCACTAGTTAATGAATTAATGCACCAACTGAATGCTAACCCACTATTAGTTCCTCAAACAATTTGGAACTAATTTAACTAGACTTAACTCAGTAAACTCAGTTAACTAATTACAATTCATACTTAACTCATCTTGGACCCCTATAATACAGGGAGAACATATACATGACTTCAGAAAGACTTCCAACTCGAAATTCCTAAGATAATTAAGTTAATTAGACTTAATTAACTATTTATAAGTTGCTATGAGAATATAATTCGATTTTAATTCCTAGTTTAATTCAAGGACAAATTAAACTGGAATTTCTTGTTGCCATTTCTCAACACTACCTCTCAACAAGAAAGGGATTATTAACTGGCCCAATCCTGTCTCTATGAAGCTTGAATTTACATCTTGAAAATGCCTTTGTCAAGATGTCAACATCTTGCTCCTATGCGGGAATGTAATCTAACAACATGATCCACCTCAATGCACAATCTCTGAGAATGATATCGAATATCAATATGCTTGGACCGATCATGAAAAAATAGATTTTCATAAAGTTTTATAGAACTTTGATTATCGCAGTAAATCACAGTAGGATCCATCTGCTGATCAAAAAGACCAACCAGGATCTTCCTCATCTAGATAACCTCAAATGCTACCTAACTTGTAGCCATGTACTCAGCGTCTGCTGCACTGAGGGTAATCGATCTCTGTTTCCTACTATACCAAGAAAATGCAGCTGAGCCGATACTGAAGATCCCTCCTGATGTGATATTCCTATCGGATGGAATCCCTACCCAATCTGCATCAGTGAATCCTTGAAGTTTCACTCCCTCTGTCCTTCTGTACCATAACCCAAACTGAGTATTGCCCCTGAGGTATCTCAACACATGCTTTTCTGCCTTCCAATACAGCTTGGTAGGCCTAACCATCGCTTAACTAAGATGGTTAACTGCATAGCACATATCTGTTCATGTGTACACTAAGTACATGAGTGAACCCACAAGCTTCCTGTAAACAATAACTTCCATTACATCCCCTAAAGTAGCATCCTCCTTCCTCTAGTTACCAACTAGAGAAGTCTGCATGGGTTTACTTCTCTCCATGCAGAATCTCCTGAGTATCGCGTTAGCATACTTGCCCTGAGATACAAACAACTCCCCATCTCCTTGACATTCCTCCATGCCAAGAAAGTGATGCATGAGCCCCATTTCCTTCATCTCAAACTCTCTTGCAAGGTCCTCCTTGCAATATTTGATCAACTTCTCATCACATGTTAGTATGATATCATTAACATACGATACAATGATCAACAACTTACCTTCCACCACTATGTGGTATAGTTTCGCATCTGCTTCACCCTTTGTGAAGCCCAACCCTGTGATGTAGCTATCTATCCTGGTGTACCAAGCAAGTGGTGCTTGCTTCAACCCATAAAATGCTTTCTTGAGTCGGCACACATGAGACTCATGGTCAAAGGTTTCAAAACCTTCGGGTTGCTCTATGTACACCTCTTCCTCAATCATGCCATTAAGGAAGGATGTCTTCACATCCATCTGATGGATCTTTCAACCCATATATGTTGATAGTGCCAATATAGATCTAATTGACGAGTACCTTGAAACAAGAGCAAAGGTCTCATCATACTCAATCCCCTCTACCTATGAAAAGCCATAAGTCACAAATCTGGCCTTATGCTTCTCCACACTACCATTTGCAGCTTGCTTTACCTTGTAAGGTGAACGGGAGATCATTATTGACTTGTCCTGTAGTCTCAATATCACATCCCAAACATTGTTTCGAACTATGGATCATACTCCTCCACCATCGTGTTGTCATAAAACCACACACTAAGGGCTGCAACCTAGTGAGATCTTATGCAACTGTTTCAGACTAGGCTTTAGACCAAAGATTAGCCTCCTTGGTCAGAGAGGGCTCTCTCACAAACTTTTGATAAGAATTAATCACAACAACAGAGGGCTAACTCTTCACACACTTATGGAAATAAAGCAGGTTGGACACACATCAAATTTGGTCTTCATTGGGCTATGGAGTCTCACACACTTAGTAAACAAAAGCACAGTCATTTCATGGAAGTCAAGGCTCTTTGCATTAATTGTTCAAACATACTTCACAAAAACCACAGCTTGCTAAACACACAGGAAGTCAGAGCATAAGATATGAATTCTGAGTGATTGTGTTATAACAAGGCTATACAAGAACATTAAGAAAATAAAACACCATCACATTTGAACAATATAATCCATTGAGAATCTTGAGAAGAAACAACAGCTGTTTTACTATTACTGTAATAAGTCTATACATACACCAATATTAGAACTCAGTCTTTTTCATAAAAGTCTCCAACCCTTGATACATCCAAGTTCTTGCTATATATAGGAAATAAAGCTAAGCTATCTTGAGTCTCCTCCTCCAGCATGAGGGGAGCTCGAAAAACTAAAATTAACTACCTTATCCATATTGAAACTAATTTACTAAATACAGAGGCATTGCCTTTAATACAAAAGAGTCCTAGTTCTAATCAAATTCTGCTACCATCTCCTCGTTTGCTCGATTTCCTCCTGATCTCTGACAGCTGTGTTCTTCTTGTAGGAGCTGGAATGTATCTTGAGGAGTATTCGTTGTATTTGCTGCCTTGGATCCTGAGTGTGTTGCTGACTCAACCATTTGATGCAGAAATATCCTCTGTTTTCCCGGCCTCTGTTTTGGTCCATGTTCATTTTTCAACAAAAATGCTTTAAGCTGTATTAATGACCTTTAATGACCATGCCATAGCACCTTCTGCCTGAATAATCTAGATGCTTTGCGAATACTGCCAGGTGTTGAACTCAAAACCCTGGTAATCCTACCAGAAACCCTAATTCTGCGGTCATAAAGGTACTTTTTGGAACTTGGTAAAGACAAAAGATTTTACCTTTATGCAATGAGGTTTACATTTGTCAACCTTTGAAGGCTTAAGCAACCATGGTGATTCCCTTTCCATCCTCGAAGCCTTACTCCACAAATTTTGGTGACCTCAGCAATGTTTTCAAATTTTCCCTTAAAAATAGTCACCTACAGCAGTTTTGTAGCGCGCTACGAAACTGCTGTTTTTTGCAAAATCACAGTCTTCAATCATTTCAGACTGTTACAGCTTTCCTCTTCGATCCCAAAATTGCTTACTATCCTTTCTTCAATACATGCCTCAAAAACATTAATTAACTTAAGAAACATGAAACAAAAACTTGGTGCAATACTGAAAATTAATTCATTTGGCAGCTAACTTGCCTAGCTGAGCCTTCAGCTTTGCAAGTTCACTTTCCATAGCTGCAATCTCAGACACTGTCTTTTCAAAATTGGCCAACTCCTGGTCAGCTGCTTCCCATTTTTCCTTATTGGATGAGGTTTTCTCTTTCTTAACTAAAGGAGTCTTTACTTTTACCTCTTTCTTTCTGCTCTCCTTTGTTTCTTTGGCCTGAGCTACCTGTTTTCCTCTTTGTTTGGTCTGCTCTCTGGTATAAATTATCCTTTTAGTCTCCTGTACCTTCTCTGCCTTTACTGTCTTTTCTGCCTCCTTTGGTTTCACTGCCTTTTCTGCCTCCTTTGGTTTCTCTGTCTTAGGCAATGGTTTAGTTTGCTTTGTTATTACCTTGGCAGTCTCCTCACCTTTTGGGATTTGTCCTACTGCTTGTGCTTGACCTCTAGTGATTGGCCTTCTAGGCTTAACCATGAATTCCTTCCCAGCCTCTTCGAATCTTAGCCTTTTTTAGGCTTTGGATTTCTTGGAGCTGTCAGGAGATGATTGTGTTAGGTCTATTGGCACGGGCTCCACCTGTACAGAAGTAGCTTGTTCAAAATCAATTGCTTCTAACAAATCTTTAAGGCTACCCTTTGACATGGGGCTATCCTCTGTTGCAATTGACTTTCCCTTTTCCTTGTTCAATTGTCTCCTTGTTCTGATTTTGGTTTGCTGTGCTATTTCACTTGGCTTGGATGCCACTTTCTGATGTTTCATCTTTTCCTCGGATGGTTTTGGTGTCTCTTTGATAACTACGGGTTTCCCTGATTGCTTTGATTTATGCTTT
>APFE030826203.1:77548-94485 GCA_000404065.3 Pinus taeda | reverse complement strand
AACGCCTTCATCCTTAAGCGTGAGGTCGAGTCCCTCTGGTTCAGTCCTTAAACATCTCCCGGATCTATTCTCTCATTTTTCCATCTTGCTCAGAAAAATATTTGCACAGAAACTCAATCAGCAATTACAATTCACTCAACAGCTTTGGCTTTCAGAATGCGGGCTCGCTTGCAGTAGTCTCTCTTTTGAAGAAGAATTCGGGCGGCTTCCTTTTGTTTTTTTAAAACACTTACCATAGGATAGGCACGTTGAATGCAGTCATGAATAAACATAATTGCACCACCTTACCTCATAAGATTGATTAACATCATAGACATGTGTGTGATCCTATCTCTAATGGCAGGATGAATCCTATTATGATCTAGATGGGATGTCGACTGACACATTTGAACGGTTTTTGATGACTCACACCCCAAGATTTGACACTTCAAGGCAATATACTACAGAAAATACCCGAATCCCCGATTTCGTAGCGCTGGCAATCATGAAATGACATGCCGCGCTACGCAATGGCTGCTCAGGAATGGTGGAAAATAATTGTGCAGTTAAAACTGGCTAATCATATTGTGCTACGAAACTGTGCAATGTCGGAATGATGTAATCAAGACTAGATATGCTATGGGAGATGGAAACTAACGGTTTTTTACAAGGACATACCTCAATATCTTTGGAAAAGACTAATTTTAAAGTAATAGACCTGAAAACCTATTGACTTGAACCAAAAATTTTATATGGATCTTTGTACATAGATGAACTTGTAGTCTTAAGTGATAACACATCGCATCAACCCAAACCATCTGCTGCACTACTTCCTGAAAGGAATATCGCTTTGTCACAACACATGCACCCATAAGAGCCATGTATCCATTGTACCTCTCAGGTGACTTCCTCTACCTTTGCTGAGAAGTGGGTGCTCCCACATTCTCCCATGCATCATCCAACAATTTGTCAGCCTCTCTAGTGTGATTTCTTCCCTCTTTGGAAGACTCTGTTTGAGTGGATGTCTCCACTCCCAGAACCTCTGCATGTGGATGCTCCATATCAATCTTAGGCTCCTCAACCTTAGGAGCTAAAAGCCCCTCATCCACATGTAGCTCAAGCTCCATCTCAAAGGAAAATCGCATGGCCTTCTCCTCATCGAATATGATATCCCTGTGAACTATTGTCATTCGATTGGTCAACATGTACACCCGATAGTTGTGATATGTATCATTGTACCCCACAAATATCCCCAAATCTTATGTCGGGTCAAGCTTCTTTCGTGCATATTTGGTCACATAGCAATATATCTATGACAAAAAAAATCCTAAAATAACCAACATCTGGCCTCTTACCAGAATAAGCCTCCTCTAGTGTCTTCATCTCAAGTATCCGATGTGGGCTACAATTCTAAACATAAACCGCTATATTGCATGCCTCAGCCCATAAGTGTAGTGGTAGGCTCTGATCATGCATTGCCCTCGTTACCCCTACTATGCTTTTGTTCTTCCTCTCGGCCACCCCATTCTGTTGAGGATTATAGGGTGCTGGCAACTCTCGTTTAATCCCTTCCACTGCACAGAAGTTCTTAAACTCATTTGAGACATACTCACCACCATTATCACTACATAGAGATTTAACCTTCTTGCCTGACTCTTTCTCCACCAATTCTTTGAACTCACAATTTTTTGTGAAAGTTTGATCCTTTTCTGTATGAAAAATATCCAGCATTAACGAGAATAGTCATCAAAAAATATAACATAATACCTATGTTTGGTCGTGGATGCTGTCGAAAATGGTCCACACACATCTGAATGGACTCTCTCTAGAATAGACTCTACTCGACTTTCTCTATCTCCAAAGGAAGACTTGGTGTATTTTTCCAAAGTACACCCCTTGCATGTATCAACTTGCTCATGTTTACGTTTGGGAAGACCAGTAGATATTTGCTGCAATATCTTGAAAGCCCCATGATGCATATGGCCCAATTGCCTATGCCACAACTCACCAATGTATCGTCTCTGCGTCTTTTCTGCTTTTGAACTCAAATCAACATACTCCTCCACCTCCAGCTTATAGAGACTCTTCTCACGAATCCCTATCTTCTTTACTTGGCCATGACTATGTGTCAAACGAACGCCTTTCTGCTCAACAAGAACACATCATAACCTCTATCCTCAAGCATGGAAATAGATACCAAGTTCTTCTTCAGCCTGGGTACATGCATAATGTTATTCAAGGTGAGTGGAGCCCCATGCTCCCTTTGAAAAGAAATCGTGCACAATCCAGTAACACTATACATCCCATCGTCATGCATCTCGATATGATTTGGAGATCTTTCTCCTCCAGGTCACTGAATAACTCTTTTTCGCTAGTAATGTGGAATGATGCTCCACTGTCTAAGTACCATACACTTCCCAACATTGATGACACCATGCATGCAATGAGGGAAAAATCCAATTTGAATTGAGAGGCCAAAGCTTCACCCGCCGCTCCTCCTGAGGACTTCTCCTTGGACTTCTTGAGTGGACAATTTGTAGCAAAATGTCTCATCTTATGACAATGAAAGCATTTAACTTTCGTCATATCTTTCCTCTTACCTCCATGATAAGAATCTAATTTGGAATGCAAAGCTTTCCCTTTCCCTTTCCACACCTTAATCGCTAAGGTACAATTACCTTCATCATCGGCCTTTGATGAAGAGCCATCCCTCGTGTTCCTCCTGATCTCCTCCTGCATCAAATCCGACCACATTCGTTCCCAATCTAGAAGCTTCTCTCGACCATTGACATAGTCCTGATAACTATGCCAACTCTTTGGGAGTCATAGAAGAGAAAGACTCGCCATATCCTCCTCAACAATCGTGATTCCAACACTTCCAAGTTCATCACGACATTGAGTGAACTTAGTCAAGTATTTGGAAATAGTCTCACCTTTCTCCATTTTTATTTTTTGAAGTTTGTCCTTCAGTGCCAATTTCCTTTGGTCACTATTGTTTTGATACAAATCCATTAATGTTTTCCATATAGAATGCAGAGTTTCCTTGCCATGGAGACTCAAGACAATGTGGTCTGAAACTCCCTCAAGGATTACCTACCTTGCCTTTGCCACACACTTCTTCCATTCAGCCAAGTTCTGTGCATTCGATGCTGTTGGCTTAGGGTCTTCTTGATAAATGAATTCATTCAAGCCATTATCTTCTAGCACAACCTCCATCCCATCGCTCTAGGCTATAAAATTCGAGCCGCCTTCCAAGGCATACTCGAGATGCAAACCGTAGAATGCCATCTACTGATCTTGAAGCATGAAATGCAAATTTGAATTTCACCTGTAACTTTGAACTCAAAAAATTCGAAATATCCTATAGTATACGGTTCCCAACTTTGATACCATGAAGAATTTCCTGTAGATTTACAAGCTTATGCAATGTACTAAAGAAAGAGATAAGAATCTACTTCCACTCTTTACAACGGAAGCACATAAAGATTGAGCAACACAATAATCGACAAGAGGAAGAGAATCAAATACACATAACACAATAAATATCTGAGGAAAGCCACAACTCAAAACCCCACTATCTGTATTGCATATATCATAAAATCAAGATGAGATTACAATTCTTGTTCTCACAAGATTAATCCCAACGCTCAGTAAAATCAATCTCCAACTCATAAGCAAACTCTTGGCGAACACTTAGCCAATTCTACAGCTCTCCAAGTCCCTATTTCCTTCCACAATTCCTATAGCTGATTAGCCCATCTTAAAGGGAAATCAATGCATCCAAAACTAGACAATCCCTTCTAGGTTCAGTTTCTGATTACATGCACCATCTGCACAACTCAGAAAATTATACAACAAATAGTATACTGTCCCTGAACTTTGGTCTCAACTGGGTCTTTCTCAAAATCGATATGCATGAGTTTATGATGGGGGAATCTTTAGTTAACTAGAGTAGCATTATTTAATGCTTTAGTGCACCATCTGACTGTTAACTCACTATTAGTTCCTCAAATAGTTTGGAACTAATTTAACTAGACTTAACTTAGTAAATTGATTTAACTAATTACAACTCATACTTAACTCATCATGGACCCTTATAATTTAGGGAGAACATATACATGGCTTCAGAAAGACTTCAAACTTGAAATTCCTAAGCTAATTAAGTTAATTAAACTTAATTAACTATTTACAAGTTGCTATGAGAATAGAATTCAATTTTAATTCAGAGTTTAATTCAAGGACAAATTAAACTAGAATTTCTTATTGCCATTTCTCAATAGTATCTTGAACTTCAATTGGTTTTTCAGATGTTTGCTCCATGGGTAATTTCTTTGCGGAAACTCTTATGATTGGTTTATTAGAAACCTCCACCACCTTAGGAGAAAAATGAAATTTCTTACCCTTTTTCTTGTTTGACGGGTCAACTAAAGTTGATGGCCTTTTTACTAAGCTCTCCAATGCTGATTGAACATCCTTTTCCACAGATGAAGGTGTATCCTTTTTACTCCAGGGGTTGGTTGGAAACTGAGTTGTTAGCTTGGATGAATCCAAGAATTCTTTCCATGTCTGGTTTTTATTTTTTAGTTCTTCCACCACTAACAATTTAGTGAGAGAGAAATGAAAGAGACTGGGTTCTACTTGAATTTGCTTACCTTGAACCTTATCTTCCATCTTACTAAGGCTTCTGAACAAGTAGAAAGGCAGACTCAAAAGGATTTTTCATGTGAAATGCATCAACAACCTAAAATGATACTGATAAACTCTCCCAAATACTCCTTCACAAGTGAAATATCTCTGGATGACCTCAAGAAGTTTGTTGTAGGTTTCCATGGATATTCCCTTGGCACAATAACTACATATTCCTTGTTTATGTACTTTGGCTTTAATAAATCCTTGTAGTTGACTATATCTAGAGGCATGCCCTTGAACCACTGTTCTCCTTGTAGAGGGATTTTGTAGCAACTGAAATGGTAACATCTGACACTAGAAAATTCAACTCTCCAACTTTATTTATTTATTTAATTTAATTTTTATTAATTTTAATTAATTAATTTTTATTTATTTTATTTTTTTCCCAATTGAACACCATAACCCTATATCTTCTCGTAAAACTTGATGCAGCTAGTCTGTTCAAAAGAAACCCTAATTGTTGGATCTTAGTTTATCAAAGTAAGGTCTTGAGGCTCAAACTTGACTATGTCGTCCCCTTTGTGTTTCTTTTTGTTTGGTGTTGTCATGACTCACATAAAAGATGAATTCTAGGGTTTCTTAGTGCAATTGCAGTGCTTAACAATTTAGCGCAACAATAGTGTTGCAGTTATGGAATTATGGTTTTAGATGAGTGCTTATGGCAAACTTTGAATGAAAATCCCTACTTTAACCAATTCAGGCAACAAAACTCAACTCCAAAACCCGAATGAAGCAGTTTGTTATTTTTTATCTACAACATAATTTCAAATACATAGACGCAATAAGAAAGCGCAATGCATAAGTGGAATAGGTTGATTGATATTCTAAGGGAGGAACAACAAGGTTCCAAGACTCTAGATCACTTATATTGAATTCTCAGGCTCTAGGATATAAATGGTAAGCAAATTTTGAATGTTTGACACAGGTAAAATACAAAAATACAACGACTATGTGAATGCAAAACAAATTCTCCAAGTACAATAAGGACAATGCAATGAGCTGAGAATCTAGGTTTGAAAGGTTATCTGGGTGTTTTCCTTGACAGGTAAGGGTAAATTAAACAACATATAAGATGATTCATTCAAGAAAATGAGGATTTGAAACCTGGAAGTGATGAAAGCTTCTTGACTTATAGAAGCGCAACAACTATCTCCGAGCACAACAACTCCCCTGCAGACTTAGCACAATGAATTCCAATTGATGTCTTGAACATTTTTTATCAAACAAAGAGAATATCATCAGTTTCTTGGTTGCTAAAGCAAGTTGTTAAACTCTTCAGATGGTGTAAACCTACCTTCAAGGATCATCATTGCGATTTGAAACTTGAATCATGAAAGTGCAGTAAAGGAGGATGTGCAACATGTCTCATAACCGTTGCACTAAAGAGTGATGTCATAGCACATGCTTGATTTGACAACAAAACTAACTAGACTAACACCACTATTTTGTCTCAATGATGAGAGATAACAACCCACTAATATCTTTTTCTCATGACCTAAACTTAAAAAACCAAAACCCTTTTTAAACTATTGACAACTTGATTTTATTTGCCACTCAAACTATATACCCTATTGACTTGATCTTAATGAGATCACGACAATATTTTACAAATTTACCAAATAATAGAACATACTAGGCTTGCTTTTGACTATTATAATATAGGGCACTAACACGACCTATCCTCCTCTTTGTAGATTGAGTTGCTTCTAGGGGATTTGAACCTTGAATCTCCTAGTTTACACAATACTTCATATCATAACGACCACCAACGAAGCTACGCTTTGGAGACTAACTTTGTACAATACTAACATCAATAATAAATTGTATAAATTAAAAAAATATACTGTCCATTTGGAATGCTTTTTCTGAGATATTTAAACATTACTTTATAACTCATCAACCATATTAATATGTATGATTCTTGTACTTACCCTTTAGTGAGAGCTTTCCCATAATTATTAAAATGTTTTTGGTTAATTATTTTATTTTTAATAATAAATCAATAAAATAAATATCATAATATTAAATTTTTATAATAAAATTATTCTATTTTAAAATATTTTGTAAATTTGATTTTAAAATGTTTTAATCACTAAATTCCATTGACTTTATATGGAAGGTAAATCTTATGACTTTATGTGGATGGAAAAAACGATTTGGGATGTTTGCAATTCCTTAACTTTAAGACCGGTTAAATCCATATGGCTTTATGTGGAACGAAAAAAAGTTATTTGGGATGTTTGTAAATTTTTGTAAACTCAATTAGTTTTTTAAGGATTCCACCATTGTGTAAAATTAAGTATGTACTTCACATGAAGAGAATAGAATTCAACATTATGTGAAACTTAAGTGTAAGTAATTCAATATTCCAATTTTCAAAAGACTCCATCGTTCTTAGGTAAGGAATTCAATATTATGTGAAATTTTTTAAGGATTCCACCATTGTGTAAAATTAAGTATGTACTTCACATGAAGAGAATAGAATTCAACATTATGTGAAACTTAAGTGTAAGTAATTCAATATTCCAATTTTCAAAAGACTCCATCGTTCTTAGGTAAGGAATTCAATATTATGTGAAATTTAAGTGTGCAAGTAGTTAAGTTGTAAGGTATTCGCACGGACTTTGGTCCCCCTTGATAAAAGAATATTGTATACAATGCTACTACGTTTTTAAATCATCTAAAGGATAGATGACTAGGGCTTCTCTACCCAAGGCTTAGTATTAGTAATTAGGTAAAATGACCATCCAGCGATTACTAAAATAAATTTAAAAGAATATAATAAAATTAGTTTAGTTTGGTTTGTTGGTTAGGGGTGATTGGTTTAAGGACTAGACAAGGTTTAATGCTACCTAGGTTAGTTTAGGTTTGGAGTCATTGTCTTCCTGTTATTGTCTTAGTGGTGAAGCATTATGGGCTAGGTGTCACGGTGTTGGGATTTAGTGGGTAGAATGAGATAACATTAAACATTATTAATGGGTTAGGGGTAATGTATTGAGTGTTAGTTAATTAGAGAATTTTGAGGTAAAAATGTCTTTAAAACAAATTATTAGTAAAATCAATTTTAAAAGAATCAATAAGGTTTAAGATGATGATGTCATTTTCAAAAGTAAATATTTTTGAAAAAAACAATAAAATTACTTTTATTAATTGTATTTTCAGTTTATCTTATTATGAGTTTACTCAATGTTAAGTGTAAGAACTTGTTGGATGAAGAATTAAATTTCACATCCAATGCGTACCCACTCTACATACTTTTCAGTAGATAGACATTGAAAAAAAATGAAAAACATTAAACACATTTTTTGATATATTTTCAATTTATTTTTGTATGGGCCTACTCAAAAGTATGCAGAGTAGGTACTTGTTGGATGCATGATTCAATTATGCATCCAAAAGATTCCTACACTTGACATTTGAGTAAACTCGTAGGAAGATAAGCCACAAATTAAATTAAAATATAGTTTTATTTCTTTTCTTTTAAAAATTCATAATTGTTATTTTATTAATTTAACAATTATTTTATTATTTTCCTTCCGAGTCCCATTTTAAATAACAAAATTCCCTTGAAGAGGTTAATTAAGTTTGGGGATTATTAGGTTAGTGAGATAGAGGTTAAAGATTTAGGGGTAAATGGGTTGGTGGCTAATTAGGAGTTAGTGTAGTGGGCTATATGCATAAGATAGGTATAAATCTAGTCCTTGTGTTAGGCATGTTGTGTAGATACTTGACTTATGTGTCTCTAGTTAGTAGCTTAGGTGGATTAGGTGCATATATTAAATTGCTAACATGTCATTTGGGGGTGTGGGTTTTGTGCATGGTTAATGAGGGGCTAATGGTTAGTGGGATAAGCGATAAGGTGTTGTTGTGTTAGAGACTAAAAATTGAGAGTTAATGGATTAAAGGTTAGGAGTTAAGAGATTGTTAGTGGGTTGGCAGTTAGGTTGTTTGTTAGGGTACTACATTGACCTCCATACTTCGTTGTAATTAATACTTAGGAAATTAAGTTATGAGGAAATCTTATTTAAATATGGCTCATTAGGTAGTTTCGTTAGTTGGTTAATGCAAAATGGTTGTTTGCATTAAACAAGGCTCACAAGATGGTTTGTCAATTGGACGTATCCCCATTGGTTGGGAGGTAGGAAGAGAATCCTCCCCACCCAAGTTCAATTCCCCACAAGTGAGATGATGGACATTTACAACATCGACAATATATATATGTTCCTCATATGAAATATACAACATTGTACATGTAAATTAATTAATTAATTAAAAAAAAGGCTCACTGGGTGTTTGGTAATTATTAATGATGAAATAAGCAGTTAGGGTTTTCTAGTGGGAAACCATTGATAAAGGTAGAAAGAATGTTTTTCCAAGTATTATTATTGTATTATAACTTTTATTTATCCCCCTGAAGAGGGTTGTAAACATTTCTCTCCATTTTTGGATTATCAATACAATGGTTATGTTCTATAGATTTAATGTCATAATCTCTCTTGTCTATTGTTACCATAATACACATCCAAGATTTTAGCTTCCATAATATCTTTGCTTACATTGAACCTTGAGCTATGTGAGTAGAGAATATTCTTCTTGAAATAACCCATATAATTTTCCATGTAGGGTTGTCGATCATTGCATATTTTCCATCTTCTCTTCTAATTCTTTCTTAGCTTGGAAGATGTTGCCAAAATCTTCATGGTTCTATTTTTTGAGTTGATGTTTGACGTGTTTTAATTTCTTTTGCAACTAATACAATGTGAAGCCATCCAAATTATACATTTTTTCCATTGATCTTGTATCTTATCCATGAAGGTTGGATAAGAAATCCACAATTTCTCAAACCTAAAAGGTCTATTCATTGGGTTGGCATAAATCTTTAATTCCAAGTTGATTGCCTTGTGGTTTGATCCTTTGCAAGGGAGAATTACTACTTCCATAAAAAAATGATTTGCCATTAAGTATTTTGATATTACAAATCTATTAAGACATGAAGAAATTTTCTATGTACCCCTTCTTCTATTGTTCCAAGTGTAGAGACTATTTATTATGCCAAGATCTAGAAGTGTGGGCTTTCCCAATATTTCCCCAAATAAATAAGCTTCATTTCCTCATTTGTGAATCCCTCATTTATTTTCAATGAGTGAGAAAATTAGATTGAAATGACCTCCAATAATCAGTGGCTAGCCCTCAATAATGTGGGAGAGGTTACATAGTAAGTGATCCGTAAACTGTCGTGGATATTCGATTTGATAGTTCATCACAACATATCTAATAATATTATATTAAAAATCTGAAAATATTACACTATTCCAGTTTATTAAACTTTAAGCTCTATGGATTTAACTGTAATTAGTGCATGCATGTGAATGGAAATTATGCACAAAAGCAAAGAATGGATAAATAAGTAGACACACACACAAGACACAAGATATGCTTTCTGGGAAACCCTTTTGGGAGAAAACCCAATTGGAAGGTGAGACCGCTTTGCTCTCTTTCTCTATTTGGAAATATGGTTACAGGTACAAAGAAGTAATACTTGTGGCCCATGGGCTGCTACAGTGCAAATATCCTATGTGTGCTCTACCTCCTATCTCTCCTGGCTATCTTTGCTTAATTATGGAACAAAATTCTCTTCTAAAGAATGGAATGCCTCTTCCTCCTAGCGGCCCGGTTATAACATAGCCCGATAGCCTACTAGTGGTTAATTTTGACTACATCAACTCTTAATTAGAGTAACAAAATAGACTCTTCTAGAGTCTCTTACATCAAAAATACGTGGCTATCCCATTTTCCATGAATAATGGGGGTTGATGCGGCATCCTCCTGAACTATAGGTGTGAAAATAGGAAGGTCAACTTATGAGTGGCATAACTTTTGCATACAAACTCTGATTGAAACATTTCTTGTATCGTTGGAAAGGTATATGTGTGTGTAATAACATGAAAAGGTGATGCACTAAAGAGACAAAAATTTACCCCCAAAAAACGTCGTTTGATGCTTCAAAATACTCCCAGAAGGTTTCAAACCCCGTTTTTCCAAACTAGGTTCCACTGGTAAAAACGGTCCTGTGAGTTGATTCTTCCACTTTTTCCACTCCAAATGCATTGAGATGGATGAAAAACAATATAATGATCCAGTTCATATCAGTAAGTGTAATAAATAAATCTTATCTCTTTAGAGGGATGGGCCACATACATTATAAATATAGTGGATTTCTGAAGAGCTTGTGGAATGAAATTAAATTGCTATTATTTTGGAAGAAGCAAACATATCATGATTAACTTCCTTAGGGTTCCAAAAAATTTCCAATCCTCTAGATTTTCCTTTTGCGTAAATGAATAAAGATTGATTATTCCTCCTTTTTCTTGCAAGCATTTTGGAAATATATTTTTCATAACCCATAGTTTCCTATTTTTGCATGAAAGCATGGGAATGCCCCCCCCCCCAATTTGTTTAGTAGGATCTTGTGCTCGCTTTTGTAGTTCATACCATTATAGTCTAAGATATTCTTTTCATTTATAGGTTGGATGGTTGGAGGAATATACTTCGGAGATCAACTTGATTCGACCTACGCTAACTAATATTTCCCTTATCTCTTCAAGAATTTATCGGTTACATTTCCTTCCTTTTTTATTTTCCTCTCTATAAACTTTGGGAGAATCCTTAATATGTTGAGTTTTAAACCCTAATTGAGAATTTGATGGAGATGTATATGATGCATATTTTTGATCTTGTAGTCATGCTTTGATATAACCTTTACCAATTATTTTACTTGATGCTTCAGAATAGTGATAGGATCTTTAACTTTCTAGGCTTTGGTCATGTCTACCATATCTAAAGTGTCTAGATCCATATCTTATATAACATCAATTCCTAACTCATTCATTGGAATCATCATATTGATATCTTCAAGTATAGTTTCTAGCACTATTTTTGATTCTTTGTTATCATAGGCACCAATTTCAAGGCATGAATTTTAGGGTTTGACTTGTGCTTGGGAAGAAGAGGAATCCAAATTTTCTAAGGGATCAGATACTATTTTTTAGTCTTTTTCTGAGGGGGAGGCATAGGGGCTTTGTGACTTCTTCATTGGGATTAGGGTTTGGTGAAATCCGTTTTAGTCTTTTTCTTGGAGGGGGAGGCAGTGGGGATTTGTGACTTCTCAGTTGGGATTGGGGTTTGGTGAAATCCTCTTCATATTTTGATTCTTGTTGAGATGGGGCTATGATAGGGTCCATGATTGGAAATTTATGAAACAAATGGTCATATTCATGGTAGTGATGACAATGGAAAGGGATATGCTCATAATCTTGGGTTTGTGTGACACATCCCCTTCACCACCCATAGCCCATAATAAGGGTAGAGGAATGCATTACGATCATAGATTAGACCTCCATAGTCAAGTAAGGGAAATGTAGTTATAAAATTTCCCTATACTTCAATTTGTTCAAAACTAGAAACCCATGTGACCATTGCATTTGTCTCGTCAGGGAACTTCCAATCCATGTCAATGAGGAATTGCCACATGGTGCCATCGTGGTGACCCCACTCCACTAGGAGTCCTTCTCAATGCTACTCCACTATGGCGTATGCCACATCATCATGTCCAAGGGCCCTACCATTGAGAAAGCCAGGGTTGACCTCTCGATAAGAAAGCCATTTGTGCACACTTTTGAGGTCCCAACCATTGACCAACGACCTGGTGGCCCAGCTTGACTACGTGGACTATGTTATGCAACCAACTCTGATCCAGGTGGATATTAGCGGTCACCCGCATATTCCACCTAGAAATCTAGTCAGTTTCATTTTTTCCTTGTTTATTTCAACATTTACTATTTTTAGCAATTCTTTAGGTCCTAAACTTCCAGAGAAATTTTGATCCCCTAGACAACATTTTTTGAGGTTTACAGTAAGCCCATAGCCATAAGTGGGGACCTATCATGAATCTTGTATTACTCAGAGAGAACTTTCCAACAAGGTATCGTACATGCCAAATAGAGATAATATGACCAAGTTACGACCCCGGGAAGCTGGCTGCCCAACTAACCCCAACGTGCCCCACAAACACTTGATGTTCCATCTCCTAGGGTTAGGGTTTTGGTTGTTTAGGTTTTTCCCTTGTTGTTCAATAATAAATAGTCCCTTAAGCCTCATTGTAACATAGTTCAGAGGCATGTAGTTGCCATATCTCTTCTGAGAGATAAGCTACCATAGCCCGAGTAAGTTTATTTCCATTATGTTTGTAAGCATATTTTTGTATTATGATATTAATGAAATGAAGTGTTATTTATGCTACATCTCTGTATTTATGGTTATATCCGTAATTTTTGCATTCCTGTTTAAGTTCACATTAGTGGTATCAGGCAATCTGCTCTTTCTCTGTTTTTCTTTGCATGTCCCCAACAAGGTCAGGGTATAAGGAGTTAGGGCTCGATTTGGTTGAACCTTTGCAAGACCAGCCTCACAAACCCTAGCGACCTCCTATGGAGGAAGAAAATAAAGATGAGGGGGCATGAGATCCTATCAAAATATTTCTCAAGGAAGCGCTCGAGTGACAAAGGAATGTGATGATGGATAACTTTGCCCAGATCCTTCGACGAATACCCATAGGTGACACATCTTTATGCAGTAGCCACTGGTGGCATCACTCCTTTTAAGATACAAGTTAACTTTGAAATTCCCATATTTGAGGGCTAGATAGATGTAGACACCATAGATAAATGGTTAAATCTGTTGGAAGGATATTTTTCAGTTCATGACTTTTCCAATCGAGAAAATATTACTTTTGAACTTCTCAAAGCCGCCCCACACATCAAGGTTTGGTGGGAAAGCTACTGTGAACAAAAGGACGAGAGGGAATCCTCATATTTTTAAGCTGCACTCACTTTGGATTATTTCTGAGATGCCATCAAGGAATAATATTACCCTGTTGGGATCTATGAAGATAAATACATAAAGTGGACCATGCTAAGATAGGGAAGGGACCAAGATGTGTCGAAGTTCACAAATGCTTTCCATACCCATCGAAAAAAATTGTGTATCAAGGATTCTGAGTGGCATTTGGTACTCAAGTATCGCGACTGCTTGCACAAGTACATCCAGGACGAGATGGAGTTCCTAGACATCTCCTCCCTTGGCATGACATATCTAAACACTGTCAAAATTGAGTAGAAGTTTAAACAAAATAAGCGAGACTTTGGATCTGTGAATCCGAAGCAAGGAAAATGCACCCCCAAACCACAGAGCAAAGGCCAAAGCCAAGGCGGGGCGACCAAGGACAACCTGTTGAAGAAGCAAGCAAAGAAAAAAACCCCGAAGACAAACAAGGACATGGGAAAATGGTGTGAGTTCCATAAGAGCTCCACTCACAACAAAAGTGAGTGTTGGGCCAAGCATTCATTGGTGGCTGAGATGAAGGCTTCTGAATCATGCACATCTTCTGACTCTGAGTCAAAGCCCGAAAAGGAGAATGAAAAATGGAAGTAGATCATTGATATTGAGCCCAGTACCATCATGGCCCCCACCAAGATATGAAAGAATGCGCCTGAAGATACAGAGGAGGGGAAACACCTCTTCCACTCACATATGTGGGTGAAGGGTTCTTCACTACCATTCATTGTTGAGAACAGGAGCCAAAAGAACCTCATTTTAGTAGAGGTCGTGAAGTAGTTGGGCCTATTGATGACAACACATTCGCAACTATACACCATCAGGTGGCTTCATCAAGGATGAGATCTCCACGTTAGCCAACAGTGTCACCTTCCCTATAGCATCAACCCTTCACAGATGAGGTGCTGTGTGATGTTTCTCCTCTTGAAGTTTGTGACATATTATTAGGAAAACCATACTTGTGGAAGTGACATGTTGTATATGAGTCTATACCTCGCTCTGTGATTATTACCTAGGGAAATAAGTTGTACAGGATACCAGAAGTAGCCCTGCCTACCACCATCTCTACGATCACTGCAAAGAAATATAGTAAGATCATTTCCCAAACCAGGAAATTTGTTTTCCTTATGATTCGCCCTTAGGGAAAGGAGAAGGTGGTGGTCACAGATCCTAGATAGGGCTGTTCCACACAATAACAATAGATGGACAAGGTCATGGAGGAGTACAGGTACATTTTCGCCTCACCTACAGGGGTACCTCTAGATTTTCAGGTCAAGCACTCCATCAATCTGACCCCAGGTGCACGCAATCCAATGGACCGATCTATCGATGCTCTATTTTGGAGATTGATGAAAACAACAGGCATATTCAGGAGATTTTGCAAAAAGGTCACATCAGGCCAAGGGCATCATCTCGTGGGAGCTTGATTATGTTGGTATAGAAGAACGATGGGACTTGGAGACTCTGTATTGACTATCAAGCGCCGAACAAAGTCACTGTCTAGAATAGGTACCCAATCCTACGGATTGATGACCTTCTGGACCAGCTCAAAGGGGCCAAATATTTCAGCAAGATCGACTTGAAGTTCATTTATCACCAGGTGCATATTGTAACCTCTGATGTGTGGAATATTGCCTTCAAATCCAAGGAGGGCCTTTTCGAATGGTTAGTCATGCCTTTCTGGTTGACGAATGCCCCCACAACCTTCATGATATTGATGGATGGCATATTGCATCCCTTAATCAATGCATTTGTGGTGGTGTATTTAGATGACATCTTGATCTTCAACTAGAGTTGGGAAGAGCACTTCCACCATGTTCAATAGGTGCTTCAAACCCCACATGTTGGGATGGTGTTCCCTGGGTCAGTTTGGGGTTAGTTAACCCAAATTTTGTATACAGTTTGTAAAAGATGTAAAGTATTTGCGATATATGGAAACAGTGCATGTAGATGAATAAGAGTCAAAGGGGCTTAGCCCTTGTTTTAAGTAAATTTTTGAGTCCGTTTTGGGATTCACCCATGGTCCACGGACCATGGCATTGTATGGAAAAATCTATAAATAGTTGAGTCTTAGCGAGTCTTAGGACAAGTTTTGATTGATAATTGGGTTTGTTGAAGAGTTTGCGAAAGAGCGAAGGCAAGAAGGCTCTACTACCTATGCTTAGGTAGAGAAGGGAAGGCTCCATAGCTGAGTGTGCAGAGGCCTAGGTAGAGTTTGCAGCTGAGTGCGAGGACCCCTGTAGCTGTGTGCGTAGGGTGCTTTGAGTCTATAATCAGTGAATTAAAGATCAATAAAGACAGTTTTCCAAATAATTATTGAATATTCTTGTTTGTATCTGTTTATGTTATATGTTGCCAACGAATGATGTTTTATGGAATAGTGATTGAATCCCACTTGAATTTATTGAATCCGCCTTTATAATATATGAAATGAATGCTTAGCCACTACCGTAAAGTTTCAAATCATTTCCCTTATGTTTTCTAACGAATAAAGTAGATCTACGCAAAGTTCGATATATGGTTACTTTTTGATATGCGTAAGTAGGTAAATCAAATATTAAGGGTCCGTAATGATTGATCATGGACCTTCACGAAGGTCTGAAAGCCGCTTTAACTGAGTGGCAGTGACGTGCCCTAGAAGTTTATTGATATACATGAAGGTAGATCCAAGGCGCTATAAGACATCACACTAGTATCAGGATGCAGAAACTTGGTTCTTGAATCCCCCCATACTGCTTTGAGGTTTTTTTTGGTTGGCACAACTAACTTAGAACCTGGGTTAGGACTGATCCAGGTGGATGTTGGTGGCCACCCACCTATCCCATTTGGACCCCCGCAACTGTCTCTTTCAGTTTTTCAGTTTCCTTAATCATAGCACAACTTACTATTTTTAGCAGTTTTTCGGGTCCTGAACTTCCAGAGCCGTTTTGAGGCCCTAAACGACGTTTTTTGGGGAATCCGGAGGTAACATGGGTCCATGGAATGGACCGATGTTACTCGTTCCAACAATGACAGTGCTCGAATAGATCTTTCTAATGAGCTATTGTACACATCAAACGGAGATCGTATGCCAAAGTTACGACCCCGGGAAATTGATGTACCAATTTACCCAAAACGGGGTCCACAATTTGGCGTTTCATCTTCTAAGGGTCGGTTATGGAATGTGAAGGGCTTTTCCATTGTTTCTCAATAATAAATAGGCCTTCGAGCCTCATTGTAACACAAGTTCGGAACAGTTCAGAGACATGTAGCCGCACATCTCTTCTCAGAGATAAGCTACCATCGTCCTAGCTGGTTTATTTTCCAATTCTGGTTGTAAGCATATTTCGGTATTTTCCATTAATGAAATGAAGCATTATTTCCGCTGCATCTCTTTA